>OZ025267.1:7440147-7527647 GCA_964019165.1 Mastigias papua
TGACTTATACAGGTCTTACTCTCAGCAACAATTAGATTTGCTCTCAAAAGCGCACAGGCAAATAAGCCTTTATCTCAACATTGTTCTAAGTGGGGCGGGGTGGGGCGGTCAGTATTCTTTCAATTTTGGTCAGAAACTCACTATTGTCTAATAGAATGCGTTATTCAGTGGGTATTTCTTGACGTTTGGCTATAATTGTATTTCTAAATACCTATACTACTTGAACACACTTCATGCATATTCATACACAATCATGCAAACTTAGACTTGATTATACACACTTATGCTCACTTAGTGCATATTTGTGTATACTAATGCATGTACTTAGATGCTATATAGACTTATGTACACATTGCACTCACATTTAAACATTTATGCTTACTTATAGTATACACACTTAAATTTTTTGTAAGAAAGTTTTTTGGTCAAGTACTGAAACTTTCTTAGCTTTTTCATTACCTCAGTGCTGAAACTTTCTTAAGACTATTTTAGCAGGAATAGTTGGTTTGAGTAGCACTACAATGTTACAAAAGTAGACCGCCACTGTACAATTATAACGCTGCAATATATAGATAAACCTGGGCAACCTATACAAATTGAGCGAATTAGATGATTGGATTATATGAAAAATTGAATTCATTTGTATATGAACTTATTGACTTCTTAGGTCTCAGAGATCCAGTAGGCCTACAGAGCTTTGTTAACTATTTGACCAGTCGAGTACCACTATCTTATGAGCCACATTACTCGTTAACCACGTGAACCACGTTAACTATTTGACCAATCGACTTTCTTATGGCCGGATAGCTCAATTGGTAGAGCACTGACGTACAATGTCAGGGGTCGCGAGTTCGAATCCCGCTCGGGTCGGTTATTTTCTCGCACTTTCACTTTTCATAACCACATTCCTATAAGAAGACAGTGTGCATCCATATGGACACTTATTACACACTTTTACATAGTTGCACACACTTTATGTAACACATGTTTGCATACTTTCATGTGCTTCACACACTTTTGTATGCAGCTATACAAACCTAGGGAGACTTCACATACTTATCCATCCGTATGGACACTTCAGAATACGTATCCATGTTGTTGGACATATGCACATAGGTAGTTCTACACATTTGATGTATTCTTGCACACATTCTATATTGATGCCTATATATATTTATAATATATTTATATATTTGTGTTTATTTATATCTATATACTTCTACTTACTTGTATATACACACCTATCCATCACTTTATGCACACCTATCTACGCTGACGTGCATTTAATACAGACTTCTACATGCCATTATGCATAGATTTCTGTTATGTGTTTGTATCGTTCCAGGTTACATCCGAAATAAAAAAATCAAAGAAACCTTCGTCTTTAGTGCCAACAGGAAAGGTTTGCCAGACTCGTGATATATTTTGTCATTTAGGGACCGGTCATTAATTCTTCCAGGGGGAGGGGGTAGAAGACATCTGGGAGGGGGGACCAGAATTCTGTACACTCAGAGGGAGGGTGATAAAAATAAAGAGCATTTCAAGAGAAGGACTATGGAGTTTCTTCTGAAATCCTGGAGTAGGGATCAAAATATTTGCAAAAATCTGAGAGGGGGGCCGAAAATTCCATCAAATATATGAGAATGTCTACCACCCCCTCCACGCAAGTAACTGATGACCCGTCCCTTATAATATCAATGATTTTCGTTTTCCTTATCTTTTCATTGTATCATCACATTTTCCTCCATGAAATACTTATCATGCATAAATACAGGCATTTTCATCGTTGTTATCATCATCGTTAACATCATAGCAAGCATCACTAATCATCTTGCTTTCCTTCTTCATCACTATCATCAGCGTCATCATTATCATCATCATCATCATCATCATCATCATCATCATCATCATCATCATCATCATCATCATCATCATCATCATCATCATCATCATCATCATCATCATCATCATCATCACTACCATCGATCATCCATCATCATTCCTTCAGATGTGAAATCTTGAAGGTTTTTGGTGTCTGAATTTGTTTGTGAATATATCATTTCATTTCATTTCATTTTTACATCTTTTAGGAGGGTTACCCTTCAGCAAAGCTGGTTTTCAAGGGGCCCTCCTTTAAAAAGAAAAAAAATATGTATACAGCTAAAATACAATAATAAAATATGGCAAAAAAATACAGAAAAAGTTTTACAAAACTAATACTTAAACTTAAAAGAAAAATAAATGGTGCTATGCGAGCATGGCTTTTAGCTTCACTTTAAAAGTTGCAAAGGTATGAGCTGTTCTACAGTCATTAGGCAGTGTGTTCCAAATTGTAGCCCCCCTGTATGCAAAGCTGTTTTGCCCAAATTTCGTCTTCATTCTTGGGGGCCTTAGATTTAAATTGGCATTTCGAAGCATTCTGTTCGTCACTACAGATATTCTATATATAATACACTACAGATATAATATTATTGATATTATTATTTTTATTATCACTAGTCATATATATATGCACATATGAAATATAACATAAATATATATATATATATATATATATATATATATATATATATATATATATATATATATATATATATATATATATATATATATATATATATATATATATATATATATATAAATCTATATATATATATTTATATATCTCTACAGGTTGTTGGTATAATAAAACGTTGCTGGAGACCTTATTGTGGGATGCTCTCACCTACTGGGAACCTGAAGGTAATTTGATTATCAATTTTGAGCACCGTCGTATTGTGACAAACTGAAGTCAATTCGTCTATCTTTATAGCTTAGAAGGTCATGAAATAATTCTAGGTCATAATTTAAATTATGGTCGCGTTAATATAAACTCGTCGTATTTTGACCAGAACTCGACTTTTTACTCAATTAAGCACGGCAATCAACGTAAATTATTAAATTCGACAGGCTCTTTCGTCTTTACCGACGTGACAATCTCTTGGGGTCAAACTTAGTTACGAATTGGCATTCATGAGTTGGTAAATTTTATCTCATCTTTGTATGCCTATGCCTATCCTTCAAAGTGTAGTTCACACCAGTGCAATTTTAAACTGGCAACTACAGTATAATCCCGTTGAGTCACGCTGTCAAGGGAGATGGAAAATTGGTCCGAGTTAGCAGATGTCCGAATTGACCAAATATCTCACTATGTGGGATTTTCGTGAAAAAGTACGAAAATTTCTGACTTATCACGATTATGCTTAGTCTTTTTAAGGGTTGATACAAATGAGGTACACAATCATATTTCTACGGGCCATTTTAAGAATTTAAAGATGACTACATTTTCACTTTACGAAGGTTTTAAATTTTCCCCTGTTTCATGGAGCGATTAACTTCCAGTTGAATTAAGGAGGACGCCTTCAAAGCGATTGCTCCTATTTCTCCACTTTCTGTCAACATGGAAAAGTTAGCAAGTGTTTCTCAATAGCCTGTTGAATCTGTGTTGTTTTCTTCTACTTCATCATAAATCGTAGATTTTCCTTTAACCCAGCCAGACAACGTCTGTTTTTGGAAATCCATGGTTCCATGAGACTGCTGGATAAGTTTCTCTCTTGTTGGCTTCTTTTTAAATATTTCGTACTTTTCTGTCATTGTTCGCGAGTCCAGCTTTCATTTTCCTGTGCCAATCTAAGGCATGTCAGGAATAGAAAACCTCAATCAAAGAACTAAATTCAAACGAATACTCGGGCTTTCGACTCAGATAAACTTTTAAAACCTTCATTTCCTACAAAACTTTAGAACCTTCGAGCATTAAAGTTACGTTTCTGAAAAAATTGAGTGGATAGTCCGACTAAAGCGGAGCATTTTGGCCGAGGGAACATATAGAATCGTTACGACTGAGCGAAAATCGGACTTATCCGGGGTACGACTTTAATGGAGAATTTTGGCCTAATTTTCGTTGATAGATCCAAAGGGAATAAAAAATCAGTCCGACTGAACGAAAGTCTGGCTTATCCAGGGTACAACTTGACGGGATTTAACTGTACTTACAAACTGCATATATTCGACATTTGATCCCAAAAGTCGACCTCATGTTGAATCTAAATCAGTTCAGTCCGACGCAACCACAGCCTGACAGGTTTTTAAGTTTCCACGTGCGAATTCGCATTTATGACGTTTCATTTAAGGATTGCCACCTTTTCTTTAATTTGACTGGATTCAAGGAATCATAGCTTCTTGTTTTACACAACAAAATTATTCCTGGTTGCACGTCTTTATATGTTAAAAATTTTTTTTTTATCACCATAAAAACAACAATAAAAGAGACGTTATCAACATTACTATGTACCATTCGCAACGGGAGAGAACTCAAGGTTATCATGCTCGCATTGCTAAAAATTTATCAATTTCTCACAGATTTGTAATGTTTTAAACAAATACTTTTTGCATTTGCGTGTCACTGACTTTTGTCTTTTCAATCACGTTTACCCTAGGGAAATAGGCACTTGTTCGTGGCTGCTGAAAGGAAGATACCCCGTATAAGAATTGAGACAAGACAAGCTGAGAATTTGATGGGAAAGAGAATTATTGTCAGCATTGATGCATGGCCAAGAAGTTCAAGGTTTCCATTAGTACGTATGCCTTACGATTGTAGTGGTAATAATAATAACAATTGTGCGTATTTAATGGGAGTAATGTACAATAAATAACAGTGAATTAATTACCCACTTTAAAGGCGAACCCATTGCGATCTTCCTGTTCGCACCCTTCCACATTAACGTTTTCGAATATTCCTATTGCTGTTTTGCAACCCCTGACGAGCCCTGTCCTTTTGCTATCTTGGCCATGGATTGAATACATATGAAAGCCTTGAAAAATGCCTAGAGTAACCTTGCATATTCAAGAATTTTTCATATACTGCTTACCATTTTGAATGCATGCCATTTGAATTCCTTTATTTATAATTTGAAACAAGTGACTTTGTAATAGTTTTCTATTTCGACCATGGACTATTTGGTATACGACGTGCTAATTGGTAACTCTGTAGCAAAGGGGATGGGGGCTCAAGAGAGCAGTTAGGTGGAATAGTCAACAGCCCGAGGCAATTTTTTAACATGAGGATTCTAAGCTCTCATTGGATTTTACGGTCCAATGTGATAGATTAATTGAGGTGATACGACTGAACATTGTGATAGTTGATAGAAAGAACAATAAAATGACCATGTTAGATTTTGCTGTACTGGGAGATTCGTGGGTAGAATAGAAAAAACTCGAGAAAATTCTAAATTGACGGTATTTGAGGGAGGAAATTGGAGATGTAGGGCAAATGAGAAATGCTACAGTAGTGCCTATACTGATTGGAGCATTAGGAGTTATTTCGGACTAGTTCGAACGTCATGCTGAAACGCTGGGTGTAACGATTTTGATAGATGTTATTCAGAAAACAGCAATACTTCACACAACTGGGATATTGCGAAAAGTTTTGCCTCTTTATAGACTACAGAAGAAGGAACTTTTGAGGCCTTTGGTGTCATCCGCTCTCAAAGTAGCACCATATAAGACCTTTGCAGATCGTAGTTATATGTGATGGAAATGAATGACAATAGTATAATTAATAATTTATTTAAAGGTGGCTGGTAGCTGTAGTGATAATCTAATTAAAGCCAACTATACCGAATATTCAAATCTAAATAAAACTAATTATTACTACAAAAGCCTATATTTGAAACGAAAGTTTTGCACAATTCACAGCTGCAATGGAAGTTTTAACTTATCTAATTTTCACTTAAAGATCTCTAATGATATTGGACTCTTGGATTTCAATTGGCAGTCTGCCTCAACTTTTTAGGAATAAAGTCCGATAGCCTCAATGCCATACTAATACTCTTCACTCTAGGCAAAGCAAAGTTGCTATTAACACTAAGATTATATGACACATCTTTAGCAGCTCGTGCTCCTTCATAAACATCAGGCTTATGTTATTGTTGACTGTTTTATATATTTCGGTATGTGATCTCACTTTGTATAAAGTGCTGATCAAGGTTCAACTTAACTTGAAATGTTTTCAATCAGTACAATATTTATTTTATTAAACAGCACATGTAGTGACGTATGATTTCTGGCAGTGGGGCGTATAAAGTTAGTAAAATCTTATTACCATGTGTTAAAAATAAGTAGTTTATCTTCTTAGAATTAGGCTATTTTTATGTCGATTCATATTTTATTAAAATTCTTTCCGACTAATTCAAAGCTATGTCTCGTAGAATATAGTGAGCAATATTATTTTCAGGGTCATTACGTAAGAGTCCTTGGAGATATTGGAGATAAAGGTACTGAAACTGAGGTACTTCTACTTGAGTGTGACGTTCCTCATTCCCCATTCTCTGAACTCGTTTTGAGGGACTTGCCTCAAATGCCGTGGAAGATAACATCTCAGGTATGCAAATATTTAAGTCTCTGGTATTTGGCCAATGTGGTCAACTCTATTGACGGAACAGCCCTTTGTACGCGAGTTATAGGGATAACTGACTGATAATTTCTGCACTGAGTATAATCAACGATTTTTCCCTTTTATTTTTCAATTGATATAGATAATTTTTCTTTTGAGCACGTAGAAGCTGGGACGGTTATAAAATCATATTTGATCATTTGGTGTTCATCTTCCTCATATTTATGTGCGTTCGTGGCCCGAGCTAGAGAACAGATGACCTAACAGTTACACATCTGTAGTTTGGCATGCTATGTGCTCTAGTATCTATTGGGCAGCCCCACTAATTAAATTTTTCCAGCCAGAATATTTTATTGGCCCCCCACCCTGCTATCAGCTTATAGGGGTGATTCCAAGTTCCTCTGACATATCAGACAACATGTAGAGGTCGGATGGCTCATAGGCCTTTCTTGACTTTACAGTACGCACCATAAACCATTGGTACACTTACAGAATAATGAAAGACATCATATTCACCTCAACTTTTTCATCCCTGTACACCACAGGATTCTCTGTCTTCCCTAGAAAATGTTGTTTCACTGGACACTTGAATTTGTGCGAGTGAAATTTTTCTATTATCTCGTGTACTTTTCCCATAAAACTAGATTGCTTAGGGGTTGGAGGAGGGTGAAATTTACGTGCTGAATAAAAGAAAGTGCAAGGTATCCCAGAACTTATAGGGACTGTTCTGTTTGTAGGTTAGAGCTATTATTGAGTGCTTTTTCATTAATTTCACATTGTGTTGTACAATTACAAACAAAGTGACTTCGTGTATTGCCAATGATTTATTGACGTTCTCAAGGGAAGACCATTTCTCATTAGAATGTTTTAAAACTTTGCACGCCAATTTTACCTTTACTGCGCAATCTTTAGATTTTTGTGCCAGGAATTTTGAGACAGTTCTGTTGTTTTTTAGGATTATGACGAGAGAAGAGACTTACGCCACCTAGATATCTGTAGCGTTGATCCCCCTGGATGTACAGATATTGATGATGCGCTGCATTGCCGCAAACTTTACAATGGTAATTTTGAGGTAAGAGGTGTTTCGGCTGAAAGAAATTATTAGGTTGTTTCTAGCAGGCATATCCATTACTATATTACTGAATTGTGCATGGCTCTGCACCTCTACATCTACACCAGACACGACGCCACGGGGTACTGGGGGACAAGTCCCCTTAGTTTTCTCCAATATCACTATTATAGTTCTTCTAATTTCAAGTGGGAAAGGCTTGAGGGTGTGCAAAATTTCTGGCAAGGTCTAATTCATTGTTGAGTCATACCATTGCCGTTTTTGCATGGTTGTTTTTTTACCCTTAAGTTATATATTTTATTATACGCTGTGCTTAAAAAGGTGACCCCAAAGAGCGTGATCTATCAAAATCCCCTCAATCTGTGGTAGCTGGCGCTGCCTCTGCTCTACACAACTCTGGCAGCAAGTTAACCTTAGTTGGGAGTCAGCGGACAGGGAATACCCAGCCATTAGAAAGAATGTTCTAAGGACGATTAACTTCTGTTACTTACTTACTCAACTCAAAATAAATACTAATGCAATTGCTTTTATATAAATGCTGATTTTGAAAAGCTTGATGTATGAAGCTTGCTTACTTAAAACAAAAGAAAAACTTGATGAATATGCAGCTCTATTACGAAACTTACAAATGTTATACCAAGACTGCAAATTTGAAATGATCCCTATAATAGTCGGTGCACTGGGCTACGTCTCTAAGGACTTGAAAACCAACCTGGAAAAATTGAACTTTGATGAGAAGGAAGTAAAAAGCATTACAAGAAAATTACAGACGATATCGGTCTCAAGAACTGTGAAAATCATGACAAATTATGGGATTCAAAGTGTAAAATCGAATCTAGAACTGATGGATGTTTCTTATCCTCTGTAGCCTTACTTTTTAGTTATGAAACATTTATTTGCTCTGTCCTTGATCTATGGTTTAGAACCGGACTATTTTTATTGTACATACTATTGTAATAATTTTATTTCAATTTCCATATTGGTACTTCTCAGAATACCTTGAGATACTCTTATGATCGATGCTTCTACACAAGCATCAGTCAATCAACGAACAGGAATACATCACCTCACTTTGCTGGCTACCTCAATGCCGTTATGGACCAAGAAATCCCTACAAGGCATTGCAACATAAACGGCAAGTTGATCAAGGCCGAGAACGAGCCACTAATAAATATGGCAGGTTATGCCATGCAAGTGTAGAGGAAGTAATGTTATTAGTGGCCGTCCACACATATCGGCAAGGTATTATTTGCCATTGCGAAATGATGCTTTGGAAAAATATGTTCTGAGAGCGATAATTGCTAATTGTAAACAACCACCCAGAACGCCAACACCATCACTCAAGAGAACTTGAATATATAAAAAAGATAGATCATAATTAATAGTGATGGAATCTGCTTATTGACTTGGGTCTTATTGGAGATGTTGACGTCAGATGGGCAACTGAACTCGATGACAGTGCCTATTTTCTTCAATTTGTCCTACGTGATTAAGTCAGGCTTATTGCGAGGAAACTTCGAAGCAACTAATATTTTGGTTAAGAGAGCAAACGTCTTCACGATCTCATTATTTTCATCTTGGCTATTTATGATTCGTGAAGGTGCCTCTGTATCTCCATCCTTTCTCTGATGTCTGCTACTTCATATTCTTCTGTTGATACAAGTATTAAAATGGCAATCCATTTTATTCCTATTCATTTCTTTTAACAATAGTTTATGTAACTACTTTGATTTTTTCTAGTATGAAGTCTCTTTGTCACAGTAGTTGTTAGTATGTAATATAGTCTCATAATATTTTTTATTGAGGTGGGTGTACATATTGCTGATGTCACGCACTTCATTAAACCTGGAACGAACATTGATGCGGAGGCTCTAAAGAGGGGCACCAGTGTTTACCTCTCAGATAAGGTAACAGTTTCGTGGTGTAGTTGTCAATGATGGTCAGGCATATTTCTGTTCAGAAATCATAAACCCTCTCATTATGTGCCTTCCCCTCCACAGATCATTGAATTCAGTCATTTGATTTCTCATTTATTTTGGTTTTTGTGGTTATTTCTAACTGTAGCAGAGCTCTCTCTCGTGCATCGTTTTCATGTTGGTATGGATACTTCTCATAGCTCTTTAAGCTGCTTTCCATTCTGTTCATAGTCAACTCTTCTTTGCATGCCAGTGGCAAAGCTCCGTCTTTCCAGCAATAGGACTGGTTTCCATTAGGAGTGCCATGGATGGGGAGGCTCAGTGGGGATCACCCATTTTGTTAGCATGAAGAGTTTTGGGGGCTCAGCGCCCCTTCTAGTGAGCTCACCGTAAATCCTCAATTTGGCCCCCCTCAAAAAAAGCCCTCCCTCAAGTATGCCTTCATGCTAGAACTCAAAATTGATAGTAGGTCCTCCTCGAATAAGCCCCCACCCCAGATGATGAAGAAGACTTTGATAAAAACTAATGCTTAAATTTAGACTGTTCTTTTAATACTTTGTTATGGAGAAAAGGAGCTTTGGCGATGAGCTTCTTATGCGACATATCTCAAGTACTTTTATATGCCCCCTCGAATAACCCCTCCTTTTGCGTGAGCCCCCGCCCAAAAAGCACCGAAAATAAATATGCCCCCTGGGGGCTAATTCGAGGATTTATGGTATGCTAGCTTGGTGAATTCCTACCTTGGTAGTACGAACCAACCCTTTAATGCGGTTTTATATATTTTAACATCAATTACGTTTTGCTTTTGTATATCCTTGTGTGTATTGAAATCTGACCAGTTTAGAATTAAATCATGGGTGTGCTCAGGGATTTAGTGCATAAAATGATCTGCAGCATAGCCCCCTTGTTTCCTTGGTAGGGGGCACCAAATGTTTCAATGTATTAGCTAGAACTGTTTGGGTCTTTGCAAACCGTTCCAACGATCTCAGCGAGGACTTTTGGAATATAAACGTGCTTTATCCTAGCGACCCTGATCTTTGCGATCGTTAGGTTTAGCAAGTTAGTGAAAATAACAGCAAAACTCTAGAGTCAAGGAGATAACATATGAATTTCAATGCACGTCTAACACGATGGGACTGGAACCTAATCTAACTACAAAGCGAGGCTAGTCAACCGAAGTTAGCCTAACTACTTTACATATCATTACATTGGGATCATTCGTTCCTGTTTCCGCATTGCTGTGTTTACTGCAGTCTTTCAAAGCGATCCAACCTATCATAGCGATTATATGGAAGCCAGGCAATCATTTGAAATAGATGACTAACAAAATTAAGCTAGAGCTAAATTTCCTCCATACTTCTCACTCAAATTGTATTTCATTCTCATTTTTTCAGAGAATCGACATGATTCCTGATTTGCTCAGCTCGGACTTATGCTCTCTAAGATCGAACGTGGAGAGGTAACTATATAGTGTTTTTAGCATGTTAATTTCTGATTCCATTTATGAAACTGTTTTGTTGCTGCTGCTGTTAGTAGACGTGGTGCTTTGGCAGAGTATTAAGCAAAAGTCTAGAGTATAATAGAGATGTAGAATGTTGGTGAGATCCTCACAGCTGTAGTTTATTAGAACTCAGTAATTTCATTTCGTCATAAATATTTTAAACTAGTTATGCATTAGTAGAGATCAAAGTGAATTTTCAAAGCTATCTGTTATGAATGCTGGTTCTGATCAATTCTCATCTCTCATTATTTCGTCAGTATTGACATCCGCTCGGTAAATTTCTGGTTTATTATTTTGACTAGCTTCTTATTTTTGTGCAATAGCTTTGGAGTAAGGTCTTTAGCCTTAGAATATATGAATATAAACCACATTTCTTCGTATATAAGCCGCGGCCTATTTATTATCTTTAGGGAGATTTTGCTAGGGCTTTTAGTTCAAGGCTGCTTGTCAGTAAGAATGGCCTACATTGTTCTATCTAAGGGGTCAAACCACCAGAACAAGTTGATCAAGACTCTAAGAAGCTTTTCTACTATCTTAATACTGAGGGTGGTAATGCAGAGTGCGTTGACGACATTCCTAGACGATGTTTATGATTCTATTCTTTGCAACCAAGCATTTATGCCGTACTATAAGAAGTTTCTTATTTAGCTCCGTATGCTTTTCCGATTTTAGATTATCACCTCCTCTCCCCCCTGTCAATTTGTGTGAAATTTCCTCCAAATTCCTCGGTTTTTCAAATAGTTTTAAGTATTGTTTGGCTTCTTGTGTGAGCAATTTCATCTGCAGAGGGTGTACGAGGGTAGCCACATTCAAGCAAGACTGTTGCCAATGGATTTTGTCAGGAACTACAGTTAATCAGTTATCTTTTATCATTTATACCTGTATCCATCTGCCTTTAATTTTATACCTTGAATGCTGTCTTTCTTACAGGTTTGCTTTCTCTTGCGTCTGGCAGCTTACATCAGATGCTCAAATAGTATCTACAGAGTTTTTCAAAAGTGTAATATCATCCAAGGTAGAAAGAAAAAACAAACTCAAGTTTAATGTGAAAAATATTCTTTCGTCTGCTTTAATTTAGCCTTTCAAATTTTTGCATTTGTTTATTCCCCCATAGACTACAGTTGATATTCGATGACTCGAATTCTCGTGAGAAATCGAAATTCGCTCAATTTGTCGGACAGTATTTCTAAAGGAAACCAAACTGAAAGGAAAAATGAAAATTAGTTCGAGGTAGCGAATGCTCCAGTTATCGGGTAGTCGAGGAATCAAATGTCGACTGTACTTTGAAGTAATTAATATGGCTCTTGTTCTCGTCCTTCTGTTTCTGCGATTCTCAATAAAGCTGTTGTTTTCACGCAGCATGGTGTAACGCACTAGCTAGCATGGCGTAACGCATTAATTAATATAATCTGTTGCTTAGTTAAGGTTTTAGTGAATACTATCTCCTAGTCAATACAATATTCTTATTCTGAGAATGACTTTTTAAGCACTGATCAGTCCTACCACAGTCTACGCTGCCACTAGCCATCCTTCCTTATTTCTTTTCGTTTGACCGCTAATCTTGCATGATAATGTGCTGCATGCTCTTGTTTTATTATTTAATGCTATTTTGTATTCTATCTTATTGACTATGCTATTTTTTACGCTTCGCTGCGACAGGGATGCAAACTAGGGAGGTGTGAGGGTGTATCACCCCAATACAATAATTTCATAAACTGGTCCCAATCGCTGTTTGATAGGGATAAAATCGATACATATCCGATTCTGAACTTGAATTGCTGCTTAGTTTTAATTGTTCAAAGCACATGTACGGTGTCACGGAGGGGCTGGGGCGTTAGCCCCCACTACCGCCATTTTCTAACAAAATAGTATTTTCTGTCTATTTGGCCTGTTCATTGTAGGTCTACCAAGATTCGTGCCAGAGCACCGCACTAACCAGTCAATTTTTAGTTTGGGAGAAGCCTTTCTAGCCAATCTAGAGGTTAAAATTAAAAATGTCCTCCCTCATCGCATCGAACTATGGTGGGTCCTCCTACGTTACTAAGCAAAGTAATTTTCCTGAGACTGTGGTTTGTTGGATTCGTCTTGAAATGCAGCAAAAGCTATTGAGGTTTCTCACACATATAGCGATGAGTTCTTTTGTGTGATTTGAAAATTTTCATGGGGGTTTCGCCCACAGACCACCACTTCTTATTGAGCCTCGGTATCACAACCGAACACCCCCTCCAATTAAAAATTCACTTTTGCGATTCTGACTGTGACTTCTAATTATGTATTGCATATTGTTTTGTCAACTTTTGCTACAGGCATCATTGACATACGCCGAAGCTCAACTGATCATAGATGACTCTTCTCGCATGGACAATATCGCTTTCTCACTACGTCACCTCAATTTACTTGCCAAAATCCTGAAGAAAGGAAGAATCAAGGATGGGTGAATATGCTTATATTTATGTTCTGTCCTATTCTGTCTATCAGTTCCTTATACTTTCCTGCTCTGCCCTTTGCTTTAGTGCACCCGATGACTTGAAGTGCGGCCTTTCCTGTGGCCGATCTAGCAAGAACCATTGGAGAAGGGGCATCTGGGTAGAAATAATATATTGGCTCAAAATGGCATGGTAGAACTATCAGGACATCTTAATGTTTGAGGGCATCCCTCCGGCCACTTGGATCTTCTACTTATTCTCTCCATGATTTCTCCTTTGCATTCTCACATTTTGCTTTATTTGAGTGTATTCTACGGCCCATACATATATGCTTTTATTTACAGGTATGTGTGTTGTTTCATACTGGGGTGTATCTGGAAGTTTATTCTAGTCTCTTATAGCTATGAATCTGCTTTGATATTTTGTGTCTTGTGAAGGGAAAAAGTCTCTTTTGGGAAATCCGATTGATTTCTTGTACTTTGGAGAGACGGGTGCTTACTGCTATTTTGGAGAAGACAGAAGTAAATAATGGATCTCCAGCTTGCCCTGATTCATCCGCACCCCTTGTGCTAATGGTAGATTGCCATGTCGTTAGAGTATTCTTTATGGAATGCATATATTCCATGTGCTCCCTCTCAATTGCTCCTAGAGGAACTCTTTAGCAGGAGCTTCAAAGGCTACAAGTACTATGAAATTTTTAAAAACATTTTTAGTCCTCAAGAAAAAACATCAGCGTTTTTTAAACGTTTCGACTTACGTCTTCACCAGTATAAAACATCCCAGTCCCATACAACGCATTTGTAATCATAAAGCAATACAAAATTACAATATTGAGTACTCCAAACAATTAACAAAATGTACAAGTATTGACACATAGAATTGAAAGGAAGGGAATATATAAATATATGTATATGTATATGTATATGTATATGTATATGTATATGTATATGTATATGTATATGTATATGTATATGTATATGTATATGTATATGTATGTATGTATATATGCATTTAGATATATATATATATATATATATATATATATATATATATATATATATATATATATATATATATATATATATATATATATATATATATATATATATATATATATATATATATATATATATATATATATATATAAGGAAATAGTATTCTTCTTAATAGAGTCTGTCTGACGATTGCAGTAGCTTGAAATTTAGAGTCACAGACAACATGTCTTTCCTTTAGTCTTCTTCTGTGCTATATATGTATGCCAGTGGTGGTAACTTGTACTTTTCTCCTAATTTGTCTGATAATGATAATACTCCAGTTTGCACCGAATAAGGAGAATGGTTACTCGCAAGCTACTGACTTCATTTATATTTATATATTCGCACACCCACATATACAGGGTGGTGCAATACCTTTCGAGCGTAAGTGTATAATATATATATATATATATATATATATATATATATATATATATATATATATATATATATATATATATATATATATATATATATATATATATATATTTATATATATATATTTATATATATATATATTTATATATATATATATATTTATATAAATAAGTAAATTTATATATATATATATATATATATATATATATATATATATATATTTATATTTATATTTATAGTCACAAGCATATTGCATTTATATAGTTAAATCCAGAAATAGACAAAAGGTATATTCTTTCTTTCAGTTTCAAACTTTTCAATATTATCCTTCAATGGTGCTCATAGAACTCATGAAGATTAATATCGAATCGTTTGAAACAACTTGAGAGAAGGATCTATGTTTGTCTAATTCTGTGTATATAGTTGTTGAAGCCCTTTGTGTTTTTTAGTGCCTTGACATTGGCTTCACCTGAAGTTAGATTCTTGATCGATAGTGAGACCCATGAGCCAATGGATGTGATCAGCAAGCAGCTCTTGTAAGTATTACATTCAATTTGCATATCACCAATTCTCAAGTTATTTCAATTTTAGTTTTGGCAAAGCTCCTCAGTCCCTCTCATCGTGTTTCAATCTTTTGTTTTCTTTGCCTACTGGTTTTGTTGTTCTTTACTATAAGACTATTACTAATTAGCATGTTACGTTTTCAAAACCTAAGGTTTCTAACTCTCACAGGATTCAAGTCCTCTACTATTAAGTTTTGATATCACGCCCTCAGCCCTGGTGTAATCTAATGGAAACTTTTATTCAGCTCGACGTAATATCAGTTGCTCGCTTTTCTTAATAGTTGCTTCTGTTTGTAAACCTGAGCTAGCTCAGCTAGACTGTGAAAGATACGGTGAAGAATCGAACCTGAACGTATTGGGCTGTGGGCTGGGTTTTGAGTTGGGCTGTGTGTTGGACTGCAGGCTGGGCTTTGAGCTGGTTAGCCGTTTATAAGGACGCATAGTACTCCTTTTTTATTTTGTATTATCTTTGCTTTATATGCAGCATTTCTTGTGCAGTCATTAGACCTAAATGCTGGTGAAGCGCAGGTGGTTCTATAACAGCATAGCAGCGGGGCAGGTGAAGCTCTGACCATTTTGACTGATCCATTTCCAAATGAGCATGTAATTAGAAACCGTGATTTACCACGATTTCCAACAATTTTATTCTTGGACATAATTGGTGTCTAGCAATTCGTTTGTTTTGCTTGTTGTGGTCACAATTTTGACGAAAACTATTTTTTCTAGGAATGTATTCCTTTCAAATAACATACTTTAGTTTCTATGTTTGATCTGTTGTGTTTGTTGATTATATAGCAAATCATTTTATCGAGTTGAGAAGTAGTTTGTATCATTGATGCAGTATAGCCTCAATCCTTAGACCATTTTGTGGCCGGTTTCAAGTCAGTGTATAAGATCATCACTGTGTAGGCTCCCCTCCTCCCTTCCCCCCTTTGACAAACGTGGACAATTTTTCCAAATGGTAATAATGGCATGGAGGTTATACAATTTTGTGATACAAACGAGGATTTTCCTTAATTGGGAAGCCTATAGATAGAGAGAAACTCCATTTGCTAGCCATATTTACTTAGGTGAAACATTTTTTGGTTTTTTGCTAGGATAGTCATTTTGAAGTTAAAGATTCCTTTTTGCAGAAACAACAAATCTACTGTACTCAATGTTGGACAAGAATAAGGATAGGAGTAGGACAAGTCTTACAAAGTAGAGTCCTCAAAGACTGATCTCCACTAGACAATTTTTATGACGTCGATTTTTATTTTCATGATCTTCATTGTTCTAAATCAGCTAGTAGAGATCCGCTTATAGTAGAGTTGGTTTTTGAATAGTGCTAGAAATTACCTTGATAATATAAGCTTTCTTGTCTATGAGGACAGTTAATTGTTTGCCAGAAGTTCCATTATAATCATTATGGACCGTTATGACCTCTATGTATATTTTGAAAAATATGACTTCTTACGGCTGCTCCTTTGAACAGACAGAATTTCAGCACGTCTGTTGCCTGCATTCTTGTTTGCTTTAAATTGCCACAAAGTAACTTACATCTTAAGCAAATTTTTCATTCAAGTGAATCCCATTGATCTGGGTTTTACGTAGGAGAGAGTCAAATTCGATTCAGAACAAGATATCCGCTGTTCCTAAAATTTTGTGCACAGCAGCGTGTTCCTTTGGAATCACCGCTATTCTCCCCAATTATTGAAGCAGTCATGTTTTCAACAAATATGCTATTAGTCAAAATTGTATTCTCTTTCTCTCAAAAGCCGCTTACATCTGTGCCATGAGTGTGGGAGAACTCTAGTGTTCTGAACCTGCGAGGAGCCTTGTAATTCCAGTCCTAAGCCTTTGTGGCATGAGTGTTGGAGAAATCTTGTGTTCTAAACCTTCGAGGAGCCCTATAATTCTAGTCCTAAGACTTTTTTATGTCTTGTTCTGTTTACCTTATGTTTTTTTGTATTTTTAGAGAAACAAATTCGCTTGTTGAAGAGTTCATGTTATTGGCAAACATATCAGTTGCCAAGAAAATATACGAGCATTTCCCAGAATACGCTGTTCTACGTAAACATCAGAAGCCTCCCGTTTCGAATTTTGACATGCTGATAAAGGCAGCAGAAGGCCAAGTAGGATTTCATATGCTTGTCTATGCGTACCTTTTATAGGAAACTAGTCTTAAGATACTAGGACTACAAATGCCAAGATTTTAAAGATGCTGATCTGTTGCGTATTTGAAAAACTGAATTTTTGAAATACATAATTTCTATGTAGCTCCTTCCCTCAAAGGCAAAATACTCCAGTACTGAGATTTCTTGTTGTGATATTTAGTTTTAACTCATATCATCAGAAATTTAAGATCATTATGTTTTGTCATTCCAATTTGAATTAAGAAAGAGTTAAGAAGCTAGTAGACGTTAAATGCCCGAAAATTTATGACCCTTTAGCCCTAGCCCTCTCACTAAATTCCTATTAAAAAAATACGCGTGTTTCGCGTACATTGAGGCCCATTTAATTCTATTTCTGTTTCATTATTTTTATTAGTTCTTTTTCATAATTTTTAGACTGCGATTTCCAAGTTTCTTTTCTTTGACCTTGTTTATTAAGCTCCCTTTGATTTACCACACGTGAATCTGACCTGAATTAACTGTTTTGCTTGTAGTATGATTGATTTTGTCGCATTTCTATCTATAAGTGCTGTAGTCTTATCCAGGCACCAAGCAATTGCTAAGAGTTGATCAAAAGTTGAAATGAGCCCCATGTAGAAGGATATAAGCTGTATGGTTCTTACTTACATCACTTTTTCTTGCGCCCATACAAAGGCGATGCGAACTGTCGTAGGCATGATATTATGATATTCTACCTTTATAATTTTTTAGTATTTTGTCCTGAAAAATTCAGTATTGGTTCTGTTTGACGTATTTGAAGCAAAATTCCTATAACATATCGTAACATTTCGTGCCTGAAATTCAGTCAGTAGCAGGCATCTCTGCTTTTCTATATTATTTCATATTGTTTCATTTTAGAATCAGAAGATGGATGTAGAGACAGGGAGATCTTTGCAAGTCTCATTGGACAATATAGAATGCGAAGATTTGTACATCAATACAATGTTTCGAATATTGACAACACGGTGCATGACCCAAGCTTTGTACTTTTGCTCAGGCACTGAATCTGAAGATGATTTCTTCCATTTTGGCCTTGCAACACCAATCTATACACATTTCACGTCACCAATCCGAAGGTAATCGCTTTTGTTTGCAATCTGTTTTCTTCCTTCAGGGCCTCATCCTTTCATTGCTGGTACTCATTCAACGTACCTTTTTGCCCTAAGTTTGAGTTGTACTATCTGTTGTCCTTGTCTTGGCACTGTTACAGTGTGTACAGAGAGAGAAACATGACTGCAATGAATTATAGCAATTGTAATAAAAAACGGAGTTTTCCAATATTTGAGGATTTTTACTCGAAGCAATGATTTGCGATTGTTGTTATGTAGATGCTTATCCTTCAATTTTGAATTTCCAATTTATATTTACTGTCACGCTGTTTATAAAATTACATATTCAAACTGTGGAGAGCTTTCTTATCTATTAATTTATCGAAAGTCACCCATAACGAGAGCAGTACATTTACAATACTTCATAGTTTGTGACTATATAAGTGTAGTAATGAAATCATAGAGCTACGATGTAGACATTAGCTTCCTTGATTTTTTGCGTTTATTAGCGTCGGTCCTTAATTATTGGAGACAATGAATTTACTGAACTCCATTCGTTAGATTATTTTGATATGTGAGAAGTTTGAGTACTTTGCAATGCTATTCCCGTTTGACTTTATGCATTATTTATCAATCCTCCGTAATCCATATCCGCAGACTATATTATTTCCACGGAACGGAGGCGGTTTGAAGTACTTAGTTTCTTGTCTTAAAATATCATTTTGTACTTCGCCGTTGATCAGCATTTGAGTAAGAAAGGAATATCGGTTATCTGTGTTTAGTCATGGGCTGTACTAGAGATAGCTCCCTAAGCACGAAGCAATTCCCTTGAATCCTGATCAGTTGAGAGTATAGCGAAAATACCATGCTTAAGAATACGCCTGAGTATATATCGTACAATAATTAGTGTGCTTGCAGTTCAACAGACATACATTTACTGCCAGTTGTCTTGTGCTGTAGGGATCATTCATTTAGTACGAAGGGGGGGGGGGATCAAGCAAAAGCGTACGATTGCATGCAAGGAGAAGGGGGCTATCACATTAAAATCCTTACGCAGAATAAAAAGGTAATCCCCTTTTCTGCATGTATCCTGCATTATTTTCATTTGCAGAAAGATTTCAACTTACCATCCACCAAAGTTGCAGAAGAAATCTTTCATCGATTTTTTCATAGAATACTTTCTGTAACGATCATTTTACTGTCTCATTAATGCTTAGGAAGGTCTTTCTCAATAGTTTTGGATGGCTAGAAACTTTCCTTTAGAAATGGGGGGGGGGGGAAGGTTCACATAATCGAGAGTACGTACGCAAGAAGAGAGGGGTACATGTGCGTACAAAGGGGAGGGGGTCGAATTTTAGCATTTTTGGTGCCTACGTACCAAGTGAGTGACTCCAAGGAATCTTTTGATATACAAACTAATAGGAAAAATTCCCCAACCAGGTCCTATTTTCCCCACTAGTTGTCCCATGCTTCCTCACTAGCAAATGGCCTTTTGTATAGAGTTGTTTTAAAAATCGCTTTTACATATTCTCAGTATGATGTTCAAATGTCGAAGTACTTTTGCTTCTTTCGACTCATTAATGTCAACCAATGCCTGTTTGGTTTTCTTGCATTACACAGAAGCTAAATAGCTAAATCCTCTAAAAAAACATTTGTGACAAATGCCCGTGGCCCCCTGGTTGGGACGTTTTCTAGACCCCCAGGTTGTGACATCCCTGGTTGATACATACACCCCAGATCAACTGGATTCACTTGAATGAAAAATGCGCATAAGATTGCAGTTAATTTGTGGCAGTTTAAAGCAAACAAGAATGCAGGCAATAGTCGCGTTGATTCCCCACCTGTGAATTTCCTTTAATGATCCCCTGCTGTTTAGTATATGTTGGTATGTAGGCATGAGACATTACATTAATACGCATGAGTTTATTATCCTCGGATTACCCTCCGCCATCATGTTTGAATAATTTCATCCTTAGCGGTTTCTGAACCGCAATTCAGCTACGGGTATAGCTCCAACTTACTTTGATCTCACTCGTCCCTTTACCACACGTGCCATGGTGCATTGTGTTCATGTGTTGATCGCTCAGTTGCACTAGCACAGTAACTAGCTTTGCTAGCACAGCGATTGACTCTGCTTTTCCAATCAACTACAAGCACTATTCGCCGACAAATTTCAATACTTGCCTATACAATTATAGCCAACGGAGTTTGTCAAATATCCTTCCCTTCCTGGCTATGGTAATATAATTTTCTATTTCGAGTTGATATGGCTTTTTCAATTACGTTTTAGATATCCTGACATTATGGTTCATAGATTACTTGCTGTTGCTATCGGCGCATACCCCTCATACCCAGCTTTATTGAACGTCCAAAATGTCCAGGTATGTTGGAGTTTGTTTTCTGTGGGAATTCCATCTGCCTTTGGGTTTGGGATTCCTATTTCAAAAGCGCGGGCAGCCCTTGAATCTGTTCAGATTATGAGAAACAACCCTTGAGCAGGCTGTGGCTGGCGAAGTTTAATGTTTTTATCTTTTTTGATGTTGAATTGTGTATTTCCTAAGTGTTTACCCAAAAAGCACACAATTTCTATGATATCGTATGGTGTGATCTTGAGATAACTTTTTGGTAGTTGCCTAGCAAGCACGTGTGTTTTTTATAGCATGATAAGCCAATTTGCGGACTTTCATCGTCAGTTTTAGTTTTATATTCAGTGATTTTGCTGTTAATTGCTGTTTAAATGGTTTAGCAAAATTTCAGCATCTCAGATCGAAATTGATAACCCATGAGGATAATTGGTTTAATTTCTCTTTGGCTAATTGAACTATGTACCACTAGCAACATCCTTTCCTCGAATTGACTTAAGCACAGACCATAGAGACCTGTAAAACCATATGCTGAGTCCGTGATTGGATTTTAAGAAAAGCTCTCTTGTACCTCAGCTTTTTACCTTTATTTTCCGGCCATGCTTATGGATGTGTGATGCTATTTGCCTTATTGGTTGACTCTTGTTCCTTGTTCCTCATTTCCGAGTAATTTCCAGTTCCCTATTTCATAAATTTTATAGAAACCATCTTTAAGATATCTATGGATGGAATTTTGGAATATGCTGTTACTGAGAGTTAAATCGAACATCATAAGCTAGTATATTCATTATCGGCGATTGGGTTGCTTCACAATTATTGTTTGTGTAATTATATTTTATGTTTATATATATATACATATATGGGCGAGTGGTCATGTGATTAGAGCGCTTGTCTGCTGAGCAAAACATCGATGGTTCGAGCCGAACCCTCGGATCATAGTTGGGACGCTCGCTCACTGTCCACCCAGCAGCAAATGGGTACCTAGTGGCAACACTGGGGAAGTTATAGGCGGCGAGGAAAGGAACTGGCCACCCTACCCCACTATGACAGCAGCTGAGGATAAGTATCCTCCCTAACAGGCACTCCCGGGCACTTTTCAGGACCAAACTGTTTTTCTGATGCCCGGTCTACCTAAAATTGCCCTGGATTGGAAATGTTTCTTCAAAATTTGAAAACCAAATTAACAAAGCCATTACATCTTGCTTCTATGCTGTGAAGCCCCGTGCGGTTTATAACACTAGGGTCATGCTACCATCTGCTAAAAAAGATAGCGTTCCTACCACTCAAAAAAGTTGTATAGTTTACGAATTTTCGTTCCTATGTGAAGCTCGGTACGTAAGGCGCACCACGCAGAGACTAGCAGACAGAATAAAACAACATGTCCCCACGAGCATCAGGACGAAAAACACAACAACAAGAGAACAGCCACCTCGTATGTGTAAAAACTCTATTTCTAAAATGAAAAGTGATTCGGCCATAGGACAACATCTTATTACAAATCCAGAATGCGCCAAAACATATACAGACGATAGTTTTCGGATCATTGGGCAAGCAAGATCGTCCTTTCATTTAGGTGTTTTGGAATCGGTTTACATCAAGACTCAAAACCCAGTCTTGTGTAAACAAAAAGAGTTCGTTTTTTCACTTGGACTCTTCAAGTAAACAATGGTGAATAGGTGCTAATTGGCCAATCATAGAGCCAAATAGACGCATTATTCATCATATCACGTGTACCCGCGTCTAGCTATATATTTCGTTTCACCTTTCGGTCGCTATCCGACGTTTCATACTCTGACGAGTGTCGGACGAAAAAAGCTTTCAGTATGCTAAAGCAATGTTCCCGCTTTTTCGTGCTATAGTGATATATATATATATATATATATATATATATATATATATATATATATATATATATATATATATATATATATATATATATATATATATATATATATATATATATATATATATATATATATATATATATATATATATATATATATATATATAATGTATATATTAGAGCTACTTGATAAAGGCGAAAGCCGAAAGTGACCATAAGGTGCTAAAAACCAGGGGAGTTAAAACAAGCCACTGTGGTCTAGTGGTTACGACGCTTGCCCGGAATGCGAGAGACCCTGGTTCTTTCCCAGGTGGTGGCAAATTTTAATTTTCTCCTGGTTTTTCTGAGCATTATATCAACCTTTCTGTCTGCTTCGAAAAAAGGAGAAATCCTGGTTACTCGCTAGCTACTGATGGTATATATATATATATATATATATATATATATATATATATATATATATATATATATATATATATATATATATATATATATATATATATATATATATATATATATATATATATATATATATATATATATATATATATATATATATATAGGTCGAAACGAAAAGTGTCTAGGTACCGTATATATGATATATGTTATTTGTGTTTCAACTTATATATACATCTATATTTGTACATGTATGTTTGTGTGTATGTATGTATATATGTATATTTTTATTTCAGGAACAATGTAGCCACCTGAATTTTCGACACACTATGGCACAGAATGCTTCTAGAGCATCTATTCAACTCCACACACAGGTGCGGATAGGAGTTTGTCTAAAGATATGTTTATATGTGTTCACTTTCATCTTTTTGCGACAGTTTTTTACACTTTCAGGGCATGTTGGATGTCATTTGTGCATATCACAGGCATTTTGCAGAGCCTTCTTGTTTTTTGCACTATTCGTGAAACATGCTTGAAGACCAGACTTTCAGAAAAGTGAGAAGAAAGTATACTATGCAATTGACGAGGAATTTAATGTTTTTCGTTACTTTTGTTCTTTTACTACTGACGAGAGTTTTGTTAGCGTTGATTCTTTTGCATTTTAGATATTTTTCAAAGACAAAGTTATCGTAGAAGACGGCTACATCTTGTTTATTAGGAAAAATGCAATGCAAGTTTTAATTCCAAAGTTTGGATTAGAGGGAACTGTGTTCTTAAATGACCCTGGTTCGAAAGATGATGGCCCTTGTATATACAACATCGAGGTTAGATTGCTGATCCACGCTTTCCTTCTACATGTGAAACAAGGCTTTCTCTTTATTATGGCTTGTTTTGCTGGAAATTATCTTTGTTTTTTTAAATGAGGATTTTTCTTACAGCTGTCTTCATACTTACATGCTCTGCTGAGCTATCTCTGCACTAGGTGGACAGTAGCTCAATGGAAGCTTTGAAGAGTTTATGCATAGCTTTATGCAACATGTCAGGAAAGCCCATGTGCTCGTTGGAGATCAAATCGTGTAGCAATTATTTTTTTATCAGTGAAGAATCAAAATTGCCTTCTCGAAAATTTCTTGGTAGCTTAGTAGTTATTCAGGTTCAAGCCTGCCAGAACTGTGTTCACGCTTACTTTTGAGCTAATATATAAGTGTACTGCAATCAACGCTACATATATCTACAATATAGCAAATAGTTGCTCCTTTGTTCAATAATACCTGGATTTCACCTTATAGCTTAAAGCGCAGTTTTATGTTTTTGAAGTCGAAGTAGGTAGGAACGTCAGAGGTGAGCGAAGCGCACCTAAAGTGTTGGCATCTTGGGGATTTTTGTTGTCATACCCTGACATGATGTAATTACCAAAAGTAATTTTTGTCGAAGAAGGGCACTTGTCCCTTTTCACCCTTGCCCCCTTAGGAAAATATGAAATGACTGCTTTGCCTGCCCTCCCTCTTCGGCATCCCTGGGAGCAGGTCATTAGCTATGGTAGCAGTAAGTGATGAATAATAACTGATATTCTATAGAGAGTCTTTCGAATCTGCTAAAGTTGGAGGAAAAGACAGTGGTATTTGGGCATAGTCAAAGAATAATTTCCTAGCTACTGAAGGAGTCCTGTAAATTGAATAGATTTGAATATCAAGATACACATTGTGCTATCCGATCGCTAATTGAGATTCTTGAGTCCCTCATGCGGATGATTACGAATCTAGCCAAAGCAGGTTGCAATGAGGCTGTTTGTGAGGCGGATTAGCTTGAGATAGTTAGCTTTCCTTTGACCCAAAGCGGATTTTTTTTCTAACATTGAGGAGATTTTTCATCTGGAAAGCGATCTCAATCTCCATACAAGGATGCCCACCCCATGAATCACATGGCAGACTGCCCATAGTAATCTGCATGCTTGTTTCTAAAGCAACATTTCAAGAGACCTAATTTCTGAGTAAGAAGTCTCCGTACGGCAGTACTATAGGGTCAATATTACTATAGTAAATCTTTCCCTGCCCATCTTAAATGTACATTTGCAGACCTTAGAGAGGATGAGATACCGTGTAGTAAATGCAATAAAGTTGCAGATTCATGCCTCTTTCTGTCACAAATGTATGGCACTAAAATCTGGCACAGTTTGTTGATGGTGTAGTGTTATCTAGCATGTGCTTAAAAGTTGTGAAATTCTTTTCACTTCACAGTCTCACGTCCAAGATAGCAACATAGTTGGCTTATGATTAAGGCATTATGTGAATGTCAACTATGGAATTAGAACCATAAATTTTCTCATTGCTCCACCCCTGGTAATAGCAAAGTTGATAAGTGTAAAGATTATATTACTGTTTATACTATAAGTATATGAAGTGTTTCAGGTTTCCTAACTTATGAGGCTTTCTGCAGTAGATTCAGAAGCTGAACAAAGCATTACTTGAACCTAGAGGAGCCTGTCAACTGAACTGTAAGAAGGAATAGAAGTTTTCCCCCATCCGCAAAGTTTATTAAGCCGTGCTTCCTGGTTCTCCAGTTCCCTGCCTCCCTGGCTTCTCTTTGACTTGTTCCATTATGTCCAGTGATCATTTTTAACTAGTGTTAACTCTTTGCCCACCCATTGAAAATTTTTGTGTATCGATGGTGTGGTCAATCTTCATATTTATCTCCAAATCTGTTTCTCTCATTTATCTTTGCCTTGGCCTGTCTTGAGATTACGTCTTTATTGTTCATTTTCGATCATTTTCGTCAAATGAGAATCTGGCCACTAGCAGTCGCTTTCGATATTTGCTAGCCCTCCACACCCACTTGCGATCAATTTCGTCAAATGAGAGTCTGGTTGCTTGTAGTCACTATAGGTAGCTCTTCCCTACTTGTAGCGACCATTTTCTTCAAGTGAGGGTCTTTGTGAGAGCCTTCCAATGAGAGCACTAGTGGCCGTTTTCCAAATTTGCAAGCATTTTCTATCCACTAGCGATCGTTTTCGTCAAATGTGAGTCTTTCAGCACTAGTGGTCGTTTTGAATATTTGCACGCCTTTCCCATCTAACTGCTATCATTTTCGTCAAATTTGAGTCTTTCGCCGCTAGTAGTTGTTTATGACGTTTTCGAGCCTCCCCACCCACTAGCGATCATATTCGTCAAATGTGGGTATTTGGCCACTAGTTGTCATGTTCGACACTTGTGAGTCTTCCCACCCACTGTTGAACATTTTCGTCAGACATGAGTATTTCGCTATGATTTGGCCACGAGCAGTCGCTGTCGACATTTACATAGTCAGTCCAGCTACCAGTATGTTTGAATACACATTTAGTCTTTATCCGCTCGTGTCATTTTTTACATATGTCAGTCTTTCCGCATTTATCAGCACTGTATCCATTATTTTTAATTCTAGGCTGGAACGCAAACTTGTGGCAGCATTGTTTTGAGAGTGTTTGATAAAGTGAAAGTAAGAATCAGTGTTGAGAGCAAAGATTATGGAAGTCGTTTTATGAAGTTTATGCTGGTCAAACCTAATGTGAGTATGGCTTTGCCTCGTGCAATCATCTTCTCGCAATGATAAACAAGCACCAAAAACTAAAAGACCGTATGTTCTTTCCCCGTTGACTCTCGGCTTTTTTACCACTTTGGTTCCAATCAGTATTTATCCGCCTATTTATCTCACAAGCCATTATGCAGCCATGCTAAAGATGCAAAGCTGTTTTGAGAGCGCATAGGAGTTCAAACTCGACATATCTACAATAAACAACCCATAAGGTCTTTGAAAAAAGTCTGCTTGAGCTATTCAATAACAAATTTAAAAGATTACTCTCTTTAACATATTCAGCCCCCAGCACATTGGGAATATTTTATGGAGTAATAATTTTCGAACGGGCTGCAACCGGACTTGCCTGTTGAATATGATTGAAGTAATGATAACCCGTTACCTACCGTAAATTCTTATTGCAGGGGAGGGACTTAATTATTACCATTACTACTTGCAGACCATGGACGCTGGCTTTTTTTTGAGTACACATGAACGTCATAAATACTACAAAGTTTATGCTTCTTATCAAGATGAATTATTTTTAGTATTATGCACATTTTTGAGGGGGGCTTAATAAATGTTTGCTTCTACAAAGGGGACTAATTGGAGAGGGGGACTAAAAAGAGAACTTACGGTAATGCTGGTTTGGTAATGACTATTTCTAACAGTAGCTCGCTCGATGCTGGTACTTGTCATTTCATTTGAAGTATCTATGCATGTTAAACGACTTCAGAAAAAAAATTTCTGGTCTTTAATCTAGCTTGTTCCGTTTTAGCTAATAGATGGAAATTAGTTTAAAAGATTATGTGCCCTTAACAGAAGATTATTTACATCAAGTAGAATAAGTAAGGTAATATACAGTGAAACTAGGATGTCAGCTTAGTAGCTGATTTAATAACTCTGTCGGTCAAATCAATAGAATAGGCGATCAAACAAACTATTGATCGATCATGAAACAATTCAGTTAATTGGAATCAGTTTTATGAATCAGATTAATGAGCTATGTACTCATACCAAACGATTTGCAAATCAGTTTAATCGATTAGTTGACCAAGGGAATTGAGAAACCAGACTATTGATCGTTAGGTTGGTCGGAATCACTTTTATATCCAATCAAACCAGTCAAGTTAAAGAGATCGATCCAATCATGCCAAACGATTTACCAATCAAATCGATTGTGCAGTTACCTGAATTGATTATGGAAGGTCTATAATTTCAAGGTAATAAATAAAGCAATGGTATACTTTTGCTATTTTCCTTTTCCTCGTCACTTAACTCCTATTTACTGTAAATCCTCGAATTAGCCCCCTGGGGGCTTATTTATTCATCATCCTTTTTGACTGGGGGCTTATTCGAGGGGAAGACTTATTCGAGGGGAAAGCTTATTCGAGGGGAAAGCTTATTCGAGAGGAAGACTTATTCGAGGGGAAAGCGTATTCGAGGGGAAGGCTTATTCGAGGGGAAGGCTTTTTCGATGGGGCTTTTGAAATTATTTTACGCATTCCGCATAAAGAGGTCTTTCTCAAAAGTCCTTTTCCCATAATGTTAAGAGAACAGTTTAAATTTAAGCATTAGTCTATATCAAGGCCTTTGGGTTCTTCCGAATTTCTTCCGGTGGTAAGAACCCGGACCCCCAGGTCTGGCTTTTTTAGAAACAGTGGTGTTGGAAAATCTTGTTAAATTAGGCACTACTCTTCACTTTATGTTCTGACAAATTACTTGGGACTAATAGTAAATGCTTTGTACTAATTTTGCTTTTTTTCAGATTCCTGGAGTTAGTGTTGATATGCAACTAGAAGAAATCTCCAATGAGCCATCACAGAAGAAGCTACGTACTTCGTAGATACTTTTTTCATTTTTATACATTGAGTTATTTGAAAGTAACTATTTAGAAAACCATGGTAAATAGCATAGTTTACTTCCTTCTTTTTTTACTTCACTCACACACATAAACACAGATATACCCCCGGATATGAACATGGACACACACACACACACACACACCACACACACACACACACACACACACACACACACACACACACACACACACACACACACACACACACACACACACACACACACACACACACACACACGCATGCACGCACACACACACACGCATGCACGCATACACACACACCAGCAAGCAAACGAACACTGAGTATACATGATAGACAAACACAATGCAGCCCTTTGTAGTAATCTATCTTACAACTCATTTCCAGTCATGGCTTTTCTCAAATACTTTGGGCTGATATTCCAGAGCAAACACCAATCATTTGCTTTGAATGCACCCAACCAAACAGTAATTACTCTATTGAATACTCATTAATCGTACAGTTAATATTATCAATTCGATCAGTCAAACAACGAATCACAATAAATAAACTAGCTGAATTAGGTCAATACTTGTTTAAAATTCAAGTTCATATTTACATAATGGTAAATGTTCCACATCGCATGCATTTGGTTTGAATCCATGGGTTGCTTCCCGAGAGAAATTGGAACTAGTAGATCAGGTGTTGCACCCTGCCCGGTTACTCCATACTATTCTGCAGTTAGTTTTTCGTCTTTGAACTCAGCAGGGGGGAAGGACTGATCGATAGAGAATACAGGAACAGGTCCTGGGTAAATGAATTTGGACGGTTTTGTCATTTCGGGTGTGAATGGGGGCGTGAAGGGACTTCCCAGGGGTGAATTATATGTAAATGTAAGATCAACATTTGAAAATGAGTGCGGAGAATCAAGAGAATTCGCCGGACTTTCCAGGTACAATAAATCGTTTCCCTCCAATTCTGACAGACCATGAGGGAAGTCGACAAGTGAAATTGTTTTCTTGCCACTTCGGGGACTATCTTTGCATATCATGTACTTGCGCCTTGTGAAAATTCCATCGGTTAAATCCTCATCTTGGTAGTCGAACGCCTCAACTGGAGGACACGTAATTGTTATTTCCGGCAATGCTCGACGTCCGGCGAGCTTGCCTCCACTCTTCTGTGCATCCTCGTTATCCTCATCTTTCCCTTTATATGTATCATTACGGTAGTGGCTAGTTTCCGTCGTTTCAATTTTTTCGCTAAATGGCCTTGTTATCGTCACTTTCGGCAAAGGAATCTTCCGCGATTGAGAGCTGGTGATGTTTTCTTCTTGACTCTCCAAACATTCAGCA
Organism: Mastigias papua; assembly: GCA_964019165.1. Classification (NCBI taxonomy): domain Eukaryota; kingdom Metazoa; phylum Cnidaria; class Scyphozoa; order Rhizostomeae; family Mastigiidae; genus Mastigias; species Mastigias papua. The sequence continues at coordinate 7,469,990 of OZ025267.1, forward strand.
TTGTTTAAGTGGATTTTTTCTCTATTTTGGGCAATTTTGTCATTTTGGGGAACGCTCATCTTACAGTTATTTGGTTCCCCGAACTCCTTCATGATGCATTTTTCGGTTTTGCTTCCATTTGTAAGTCTGCCGTCAGTGTGTAAACAGTCGCTGCAAGTACGACCTGTTATAAAGACCTCTTCCCGCATGCTGCTTCCACTCTACCTGACTTTCTCGAATTGATGACGATTACTTCTTCTTCCTCCTGCCTAAAATGTTCTCAACTTGTATATGCTACAGTTTCAGATTATTGCCAAGTGAACTATTCCACAGTGTCACTCGATTGATATTTAAATACTGTTTACGGCTTGAAGGAAATCACCTATCGTCCCTTGCGTCAGTATCAGAGAGAATAGATGGACAAAATGCTCTCCGTCTACGTCAACCTGCAGTTTCGCTTCTTTTGTTGGGTAGGCTATTGTCGTGCTTACTGGAGCAGGTGATAGTAGAGCCTGTGTCTTCAGCTGACTGTAATTGCAATTTGCCCCTGAAAATTGAGGACATTCAGACAATTGTGTATCTATAGCTGAACATAGAGATAACAGTATTGTTTATATATTCTATTTCCTTTGCTTTCTTCTCATTTTCATAGTTTCCTCTTTTTTATTTTCCTGTTTTGTTTAGTTCTTTCTTCTGGTAATTACCTTCAGCTAATAGAACCTATCAGAGAAATCAATAGAACTTTTAAGACAATACATTTCCTTCAAATCGTTGAAAAGCAAACTAGCTGTATTACTAATGAATTATTGACCTAGAACCTTTTATTCCGGGGGAGGGGTTGTGTTTGTACTTATGTTTTTTCATCAAATCCTGATATACTCTCTTTGTTGCTTATTGCATTGACATACAGCGGAAAATTTACCAATGTCGCACGGTTTCTTATCAGAATCTTGGATCGCCACCAAGTGCCAAAAGTTTCTTTATTGGTTTCTTATTTTCAGGACTTAAAATTGCCTTATTGCCTTTAAGTCGAGCTGTTCTGGATGAATATAAACGCTGATCGTGATAGAATGCCCGAGCAGATCAAAATTAAGTAGTAATGCAATCAAACTAATTAAAACTTGCAGAAAGTGTTAGCAAGAGAGTTCGGCATTGATTGTCTATAGTCTAGTCTCTTAAATTGTTATTTGTCATAGTGCTTGAGTTTAATAAAATTTTTGGTCAGCCAAATATTAGTTTCTTATAAGCCAATTTCTTTTGAAACACAATATGTATTTGCAAAGACTTTAAATCTCTTCTGGACGTATAGTAATAATTAACAAACTTGCGAGAAAGATACCTCGTGTAGGAAACAAATCAAATCTACGCTATCCTTGTTTTTATAAGAAACAATAATATAAGAATCGAGAGCCTCAAGTCAGGCAAAAATATAGAAAGACGGGCAAGCTCAACTTCAAAAGTGAACTAGAAAAAAATCTTCGTACAGGAAAGCCTTTTTATTAGGGTAGAAACTGTCTCATCATTTAAGATCGTTCACGTTACACACTGATACGGTAGTACTTATGTTCACGAAATCAATTGCAGCATTGAATTCCAGATTCATCTTCAAGAATTTTATGAAACATTTAGGAAACATTTAAGGCTGGATTTGGCAAAATACTAAGAAGTATCCAGGCTGAAGGCTGAGAGTTGGTCCCCTTTATAACAAAGCGTGTATCATAGATAAAGTTGTAGTACGTCTAGTGAAGTGATCCACTAACTTTCGCCCTCTATGAAATCCTTGTGCGATATTCCAGATGAAGTTAGGATCTTATCATATTTGCGTTGGAGGAACAAGTCGTGCATTTGTTGGTCTTATTGTTTATTCAGTTTATCCCATCCGTCTGTTTGCGTTTAGGAGCAGGCCTACGTCAAGGGATTTTGGAGGGTATGACCCATGAAGGAATGTAAAGTAACGTTCAATCAACAAATATCACTCTTTTGATCATTACTATCGTTAGATTGTCAAGTATCTTGAACTTTCCACTAGGTAGGTTATGTATATCTTACTCACAGGTTGTTGCACTCTGTCATCAACCCTACCTTTCCTTGGTTGGGATGGGGGCTTGTCAGAATTTTGTGCCTAAAGAAGAACTGTTTCTAGATTTACTTATAAACTAGTTTAAGATTTACAAAGAATATGGAACAATGCTTCCGTTACCTAGCTGAAGTTAACCTTTGCTGCATTAGGTCAGCAACGGGATGGGCTACTTTCCAGATAAACGACCAAAGCAACTCACTCCGCCGTCCTTCAGAAGGGACGTTAAAATAGGGGTCCCATACCTGGATGCGGCATGCACAGTTGGCCTAAATTAGCTGGAAAACGCTAGATATAACAGCTTACTCAAAATAAAATAAACAACAAGAATTACAACAACACCAAATGCTGCAAGAACTATATACTGCGGAGCTGTATATTGTGTAAACGAAAAAATGACTGAACAAAGAGAACAACAATGTTAAGGAAACACGGTAGTTGCATGGTCTGTAGTAAATTTTGAGACTCATTCTAACCGACCAGTTTCTTGCATGAATTTTTAATGCTAACTCAAGTTTGTTTCTTTTGGCATCCCTTACGACAATAGCGGTGTTAAAACCTCATTTTAAAGGTTAACGTATCCAGGTGATTGTACCAATGGAATTGTTTCTCGATTTTATATTTTTATATTTTTTGTGTCGTTCAATCTATGAAAACAGCGCCCTCCTTTGAATAAGTGTCTCACTTGAATAACCACCTCTCTTTGTTGTTCAGTTTTGAAGTAAGAGTCTAGGATGCTTTTTCAAGGAGGTATGGTAGAGACGGAGACCAGAAAGAAACAGCGAAGCCCCTAATTTGCATTAAAATCCCCATAAAGTGTATGTATCTCCATAAAGTGTTTGTGATACAAAAATTAAGTTACAGGAGGGAAGATGGAATGTGCGATGTCGTCATGCTTGAGAGTATTGGAGTCGTCATGCTATACAGCAGAACCCGGAGATCAAAATAAGGTTAAATAGAGAATAGTGCAGACGAATTGTGCCAAAAAGCAGTGCCGTAAATAGATAGGTGAATTGCAAAATAAAACGAAATAAACAGGTGATTATTTGGAGCTGGGAGAGAGGTGACCACTTTTTAGCAGGTTGCCAGTGGTGAACAGGTTATTGAAGTTATTCGTTTTGTGAATAATAGATCAATCCTCGTATGATTGTGGAATGTAAGGATTAGGCAGATGGGCAACTCATTGCTTTTTAGTTGACGGTTTTTGAGTTTTGGATGATATTGCTTGGGGAGCATGCAAAAGAGCTTAGGGGTCATCCAAAACGTTCGTACGTTCGTAAAGGGGAGAGGGGGTACCCAACAAAGGGTACGAAAACGTACAAGAGATAGGAGGTCTCTTCAAAGAACGTACGAACGTCCATGTAATTTTCAAATTCTTGTTACTTACGAAGCATCCGAGGTAAATAAAGCTATGTTTTATTAAACAATATGCAGGCAAGATGGTTCTGAGCATGAAAAAACTTAATTCTGGATTTTGGATTTCTTAGTTATGCATTAAATTGAGCGAGCTTTGAAAATAGTGAGGTAGACAATAGATTAAATATTTAGGCGGGGGTGATGGCTTAAAAGTACGTACAAGGTGGAGGGGAGTCCAAAATTGACGAATGTTGAGCGTACATACATTTTGAATAGCCCCTTAGATAACTAAACAGCGTCTTCACTGCAGTCGTTCGCTTTGGCTTGAAGAGGAGGGTAAGAAAAATTTCATTATTCTGCATGCACTGGAGCCGAAAATTACGCGTTAACATACCTTCATCCGTGCCTACGCGATCTATCCTTCTGCCTAATCCTTATTCTGTGTTGAAATTGTGATCAGACACGGCTGTAGGGGGAAGGAAGTGGAGAATTCCCCTGGGACTGTTCTGTTTTCCGTAAAACCTATCACCGATGACCCGCTTATTGCTCAAAATCTGCTCATTCCACGTGACCACCTCATTTTTAGTTCCCAACAAACATTTGAATTCTCTAGAGCTTTTGTAATTCATTTACAACACTTCTTTGTGTACATCACACTTGTTTTCCTCAAATTGTACCATTGTTTGCTTCGCTTTCCTCTTCTCTCGCGGGTTTTCCATTATCACCTGTTGATTTCGAAATTTTCATTTTCCACGCACAGTTAAAATTCAGCCACACCCTTGTAATTTCATCATTGTATTTTTGAAAATATGTACACACTGAAAATGTTTCCTTTTACTGACGCTGAACCTTTGTTACGCTGGAGAATTTTGATGCAATAGCAGTAAACGTTTAGGTTAGTTTCTTTCCTGTTTTTGTTGTTATTCTTTATGTTACAAAGTGCGATTTTTAATAATGCTTCAGCTTTTCATGTTAATTTCTTTGTTGTAGATACTGGCCTGGTAGACTTTTGACGTTTCCCCAAAACTTATGATATAAACTGTAGATGAAAGGAAATGGACTTAGTCTAGAGACTTGTGGGATGCCAAGTTATTTCATTCATCTCTGATTTCTACCTGGTTTTCAAAGTAAAAATGATGCCTTCATCACCTATACAGTTAGCGGATTGGAACAAGTTTCGACCATAAATTTACGAGTATTATCTGCAAACTCCTTATATACAATACTCTCCAAATTTCTTAGGGAAGTTACACCGCTTCTTGAGTGATTGAGCAATAACCCGCATTCCCTCAGAATAGTGTTTTGTTAGAAATATCCTGCACTCCCCCTCAGAAGAATGTTGTATTGTACAGGTTTCACTTGCAGCAAAGCAGCCAATGATTTGCTCTCAAATACCACACATGCGACTAAGCCTTTATTTCAGCATTTTGTTAAGAGGTTTGTTATCAAATGTGTGAGTTGTTACGGAGCACAAAAAGTAAAAGAACCGAAAGAATAACTTAACGACCTTTGATTAACACTTGCTTGAGCCTTTTCTGCAAATTCATTCAACATAACATCAGTATAAACTCGTATACAATGCCTTGATAACTAATTGGCTAGTTGAGTAAAATCCTTTGGTTCTTGAGTTTCGTATTGAATCGTCTCTTAGACTAACTAACTGAATCTAGATAAACCGTACATACATACTAATGCATCAGACTAGAACAATAGTACCAAACCCTTTTACCATCTAAAGAAAATGCAATTACATAAAAAGAGAAAGACGCTAACAAGTTATTTGCGTTATACGACATCCATCTGAGGAGCAACTTTATTCGCGTTCAAATATGGTATATTTCTGACAATGTCCTAATTAACAGTTCGTACTCTGCATGCTGCACCTAAGGTCCTACGTGATAGGCTGCTGCAAAACATCTATTTACGCAAATGCAAAATGTCGGGACCGTTTATCTCATAGCACAAACATATATGAATTATGTATGAACCCACAGAGTGCCCAGCTTTTATGATTTTCTGCAAAGTTTTCTACACAGCTATAAGAGTTTCCTTTAAGTTTAAAGATGCATATCTGAAGCTGGTCTTGTTGTATAGACTGTTGTTCATATGGGCCTCGGAGCCATTAGTCTAGCAGGAGCTATACCCTCCCCTCCCCCCTCTAGTTTCAATGATAGGTCTGGAAACTGTAGTCAATGTGCCCTCTCCTATTTTGATTTTAGTCATTAAAGTAGCTGACACACAAACTTAGAGAACATTTCCACTTATCGAACTGAAACGTGACTTAGTTCAAACATGAATCAAGTAAGGTTCAATGATTTGGCGATATTGAACCTCAAGAAAAAGCTAGCAGGTACAAAGTTTCTCGTAGAAATTCCTAACGATTCCGTTATTTATGAAAACAGCCGTACCTTTGGAAAGTGTGCTGTAGAAGATCTATACCATTAAAAGCATGGTAGTGATTTGCGAGAAGGAGCACGTCAGTAATTTTTTCAAACTATTTTCGTATCTTGACCCCCAGTGGCTCCCTTCGTTTGTATCTTGCGTCACTTGGTTGTCACTGGTATCTCAATTCTTTTTTAAAAGGGGAATTTTCACACTGTCTGGGGCAGTCATGACCGTTTCTATGGGGGGCCAAGAGGGGCCATTTGTTAGAATATACTTGTTTGTATACTGTATATCTTTATTTTCTTTAGATAATCACTCTGAAATATAAAGTATATCTATTATAGTTCAACCCTATGAAATACATTTTCCAGCTATCTGGTGAGCCAAAATTTTTAAATCTCCCAACCATGGTGGCGCCTCTCAAAGACTAGTTGAAGCATGTAAAAAACAGTCACTATCGTAATAAACCTAAGAGATCTGCCAGGTTATAGCTTTTAGACATGTTTGATGGACATTACACAGTGCTAGTTTGTCTTAATCAAGCTTACAAATGTAAAGCTCAGTACATTGAGAATATACGTCGACCCTACGGGTGTCCTTCCTTCCACCACCCGCAGATTTCTCAAGCTAGAGTTGATAATGGGAAAAATCTCAGAATTGTTCCCGAGGCAATTCCCTGACCCCCTAATCCATCTAGCTTCGTTTGCCATTCGGCCCCCCCCCGCGCGCGCTTGAAGAATACTGTACGGCCCAAGTTGCTTATTCTGGATGGTTGTGTGCTAGAGCGTGAACGAGCACATTCAAAGCCTATAGTGTTATTAGAGTTGGAATTGAGTTATCTTTGACAGTATTCAACAGTGAGTGAAAAGAATAATATGCAAGATCGATTTCGAAAATCGTTTTAATTCAACTGCTGCGAAAGACGGCATTTTAACCAGCTAGTATCTCTGCGTAAGATTTTCTGACAGTGTTTTTTCAGATATTTGTATCAACAAAATAAGACATTAGAGCTTCTATGGTCGTTTTAAAGCTGATTTGGAATATGGACTGCCTTTTGCTACCTATTAAAATGTCTTTGCTAAATCCCTGGTATATATCTATTATCGGGAAAGGATTTAGTTAAAGTCACAAGTTATCATAACATCCATACTAGCTGACTGCCAAAAACAGGATAGGTAGACGGAAATGTCTCCCCAAACTTGAAACTGGATGCATGATCAGACACCGCTCAATGGCATACTTTCCTTACATGCATTCTCGCTCAGTTGACAGCTAATCCGAGGACTCCATTGTCGCGTTCCTTTAGAGTGATAAATTTATGGCACATTTCGCTGTAATGTTTTTGTTTCTTGAATTGCAGAATAGAAGCTTGGAAAAGAAAGTTAATGCTAAAAACATTCAATTTTCTCATCATTGAATGATTGTTGTCGTTTACATACAATTCCGCATTTTTATCCCCATTTATCCAACTTTTTAGAGACCAAAATCGCAGAAATGTGTGCTGCCCCGTAGAATTTACAAAGTTGGAAATGCACAACGACGTCATGTGGCTTATGTAGAAGATATACTCATCCTTCTGCCTTCAGCCTTAATTCTTCATGTTATAATCAAGACTGCCTTCAAAAATTTTTTGAGCTTTGACCACCCTTAGAATTCATTTATTTATTTATGTACCATGACAATAGAGGCAATATTTAAGAACACGATGTCTGGGCGAAGCTTGCAATAGAGGGCACAAAACCCTGATTAGGCGTAGCTTTCTCGGGGCTGCCATTTCTTTATTCTTCAACTCGACCTGAGGAAGATACACTATTTTACAAAAACCGTTTTATTCACACAACTTCAGTTAAACGTCTTACATACCATGTAGATACCAACTTACTCTGTAGTGTTCCGCTCCACGTGTAAAAAGCTTTGAATACTGTGTATCTGCTTAGATGAATCCTTTTCGTATGCCCGAATCTTTCGCCGTGCAAAGAGCTTCAACGACGAGAATCTCTAGCTACATTTAACCTCTGCACATCTGAATGTATGAGTAGTCGTGATCTTATGTTGCTCAATATGAACATCTGCTGAAAGGACAGGTGGTGAAAATCATCCGCTAAGTTTTCGGCGAACACTCCCAAGACATTATGAGATCTAGGTGAATAATAGACATACTGTTCTTTGCGCTTTTATAGTCCTTAATCAAAGATTATTTCAATGAACGACGTTGCACCGAAACCAAAAACAACAGGGTATGGTATTGAAAGTGCATGTTTTCTTGGATTTGGGATATGGCATGCTATGCCATCTTCTATAAAAGAGTCCCAGACACTTTGCAACTTCAAAAGAAAAATTCAAAACTATGATTTTGATTGCAGTTGTAGATTGTGCAGATTGTATATAGGTAATTTAGGGCTTTTATAGTTATATTCTTTAATAGTATTCTCTCGTTTGTAATTTAGATTTAATTTATTACGAGTGTAGCATCTTGTATTTGAAGTTCAGTTGGCTTAAATTAGCACGTGAGCTAGCAATAAAAGCCAACCTTAAATTAAAGAAATTATTATTATTGTCATTATTATTTATCGATGCACCCACTTGCTTCCAAGATCCCCACTTTCCTCTCTATTTTATGATTATTCCATCCGTTTTCTAGAGTTTTTGTTGTGAAAACGACAAATGTAGGAGCAGAAAATCAGCTGGATTTTACAGTTTTTCATTTCGGGGTGAGAATTCAAACGCAGACAAAACTTAACCTGACATGCAAGGGCAGAGACCAAAGACAGCATGCGTATATACAGCTACCACAGGTATTATTTATCACAGGTATTATTTCAGGCGAGCAATAAGGAATTTTAGAGAGTGGCGGTCTAATCCACAAAATGGGCACACTGAAAGTTTAAAGAGGGTGTAGTTTGGAATGACTTTTTTAGATTTAAGAACGGAAGAAATTTAACAGGAATTTTCATAATTTCGCTACTTTATTGTTTGATGATTATTAGAAGCAGATCTACTCCTCAAAATCTGTAAGTAAAAGTTTCACTGTTTTCCAAGAAGAAGGGTATTTTTATAGTGAGAAAAATGGCAGGTTCTAGAGCCCAATTACCCCCCCCCCCGTAGTTGCGCGGCCGTACTTGGTAAAGTACAAGTTGATACAAGAAGACAACTGTCATTGAAAACACTATCATGGAAAATGTATTGCCAGATATTGCCTTAGCGAACTAATGTGAAAGGTCGTGTTCTCTAAATGAGCACCATAGTTACCATTCTAGATCTTTTTTATTCAGAATAAAAAGCCTACAATAACAAGTTACATATAACATTACTTACAAGCCAAACATTACTATACTACAAAGACGATACCTCGAGGAGCAATATCCTGACTACCCCGGGGCCATTACATATAAAACATAAATCTAGACTAAAATTTAAATACGATTACAAGCTACATACAAAACAATAACTAAGGAGGAATACTTGTCCCGCAGTTGATGTCGAGCTAATGAATTTAAAAGGGTAAATGACAGTCACCATGCTCCCTCATGCAACGTTGACACCGGCCGTAATGCTATGCCGGTGCATGCTGAAAATGGGAGATCTAATTGTGGCACTTGACATCAACTGCGGAACGTACGTACGACACACCAAAAGGGACGAAGAGGGACTAATGACTTTTGCAATGGAAGTTGATGCTAGCTAAATCAACCAAATCGACCAGTTTTGTGAATGAAATTTATGGTCATTAACCATAAATTGACCTGACCATAAATTCCATTCTAGATAACATTGTTGATAAGTTTCTTCTCGTTGTGTCAAAGGAGTGTACAGTATATGGTCGGTTCCTTTATCTGAAGGCTGGGTATAAGTAGGAGTTATAGTCATCAGCTAACTAGTAAGGCTTTTCAACAAACATTTTGCATAAGAGAATGACAATTTATCAATCAGCTTGTACCGGGTCTAACATAGGAAATCCACAGTTTTTGGAGAAAATGGATGTGGTCTTCCTTTGGAATAACACGATAGGCGTGGTAGAAATTAAATACTTGCAAGTTACTTATAGGTAAAATAATAAATCTTAATGTTATCTAAAATGTAATAAATGTTAGCACAGTTTTGGAAAGAGACCAAACTTATAGCGTGGTCTTGCAGATTTCCGTAAAATAGGCACTGAGCTAGTTCCACACTTAGTTTATGCTCTGTCTAGACGAACCTCACTCAGTCTGTTGTAAAACTTCAACTACACCTCATTGATGTCAATATTTGCAATATAATCCACCCTCCTTGCAAATAGTCTCCCTCCCCCCCCCCAGCGCATGGAATAGACTCGACTCTGAAATGAAATTAGCCCCTTAGATTCAGTCATTCAAAATGAAGTTAATAGCTCAGAACTGACAACATTCAAGGAAGGCTGATCTGCATTCTTTCTTTCTTGATATTAGGTTTTTTAGTCACAGTTAGTAACTATTTTTTATGAATTTATTGTAAATGTCTTTATATATTGTAACTTCAGGTTCATTAATTGTTTTCTTTTTCTTTTGCTGGGAGTATTGGGAAGCAATTTATTTAGTTGACTTGTATCCCTGGATAAGTATGTTTAACATGAAAACAAACAAAATGAAATTAGTTATCGTGAGCAGGGAAGTGAAAGTCACGTTTAAAAAGGAAGAACAGGAATTGTAGTTAAATTTGATGATCGCTTATGACAAGAAGAGACAACCAAAAAGTAAGAAACTTTGACTGTATGCTTTTCGTTAATTTTCTTTATTTGACTTTCATTTGATTTAGGCCTGTGATTGCTACCACGGATATTAACGATTATTAATAGGCCACCTTTTCTTTTTATTGCGGATCGAATATTTAAACTCATTAATTAGGCTATGCGATTTATTTGTTTCATTCTGAAGTTTGTACGAGAATCAGTACACTTTTGCTCTTCGTAGATTGAGATATTATCATGACTTACGAAACAAATGACTAACTAGTTAACTGCGATTTTCTACAAATATTCAGTATAATATATATATATATATATATATATATATATATATATATATATATATATATATATATATATATATATATATATATATATATATATATATATATATATATATATATATATATATATATATATATATATATATATATATATATATATATATATATATATATATTTATTATATATGCAAGGGATGATTGACATCTAGGAATCCTATTACTGTACTCTTTCACTTTTTCTCTACAGTGAGAGATGATTCTCCTTTAGAACTGAAGTATGGTTCTTATGGCATTTTAAGGAAACTTCCACTAGTGGGGAAATTGCCCATAGCGGGCAACAAAGGTGGGGGAAAACTTTGTGATCACGCCCTATATATAGACATATTGTACAAAGCTGGCAACAACCATTTCACGTTCTACAACTTTTTACATGGTGCTAGAATAACCCTTAAAGAGCACCTTTTTCTCCTTGAAAAAGTTTTTAGTATCCTCAAACAACAGGAAACATTCTTTGATGTCACTGACCACTACTGGTTACATCACTGGGATTGGGCCTACTGGGACTTTTCTCCATGTTAAAAAATGTCCCAATATTTCTGCATTTCAAATACCTGACATGTCGAATGCTATTAAAGCATCTCTTTAGGGAAGACATATGCACATGCAATGAATCAACAGACTTTGAAATTTTAGTCACAACTATACCCAGGTCACTGTAATTGACCACCTGTAAAAGTGGGATAGTTAATCCCTGACAACATGGGTTTGCAAGAGCGATAAAATTGCTATGTTACACTAAAGCCAGATTAAGAGGAATAAGTGATATCACTTGCTGCTGCTAAGCTAATCTAGGACGTTAGATTGCGAAAGAACTTATCTACGTCATGACCTCCAAAAGTGATTCATAGAGCCAGCTTAGTATGACGTAAATGTGACATTTGCTGAAAATGAAATTTAAACAGATGAATAAGTATGATGTGTGAAGTAAGCAGAAGTAAATTTTGACTCTGAAGGTTGGATCGAAGTTCATCTACCACATTGTCTCTTGTATTCCTGTCCTTTCTTATTCAGTTGACAATCGATAACTCAGCCGCCTAATAACTCGAACACTTGCTACCAGTACCCTGAAACAATTTTCAATTCTCCTCGTTTAGGCTTCCTATAGAAATACGGGCCGATAACTGGTCAAGTATTGATTTCTTTAAATTTTTTATGTCAAAAAGTTTCATGTTTTGAAAAAATGGTCAAATTAAAAAGGCCATGAAATATTTCCAGAATATAGTCCAACACGTCGAAATATTATTTCTGCCTCTCTGACTATTCCGCCTATCTAATTATCCTACTTTAAATAAAGAGGTTGAAAAATTACACCTGCAGCGGGAACACAAGAAATGCTATATTATTTTGATTTGGACTCTCTCAACTTTAATCGTTAGAGTTTCAGCTACATGTTTTTTTATAAGGAACCTAGCTAAAGGCTTAGTTCTAAAAGTTCCTTATTTTCGAACCTCTTTTTATCAAAGTCTAGTACTAAAAGTTCCTTAATAGTTCCTTAATTTTCACTGCACATAGAGTGACACAAAATGACACAAACACTAGAAAAGCATTGAAATTCTGAATTTTACCTTTAATCATGGCTAGAACTCAACCTCAAAAGCACAAATGCGAAAGGAAATAAGTTCTATATATGCAAAGGCATAATTTCAATCAAGAAGTATCATGCCTATTGACCTCTATTCCATTGGTATCATCCAATGTAATGTAATCTTCACTTGCATCTGAGTACAGCACTCGGAATTTGAAAATGAAAAGTTCCTTAGGGATTTTTCCTTTAGTAGTATAAGTTCTTTAAATATTTCGGCCTTCTACATGCAGGTTCCTTATAAAGTTGTTCCTCATAAAAAAAGCATGTAGTTTGAAAAGTGACCTCGCATACATTTCAGGTTATCTTGATGGCAATGGCAGATTACATGTTTAAAGGGGCTTTGCTGCTGTGCACACCTGACAGCAACCGCAATGCATACACGGCTATCTAAGTTACATCATTGTCCATCTCGGAGGAGATGTATATGTATTTACTTCCCACGTTTTCCCTACTGCTTCGTATTCCTGCACCTGTTTCGTACAATGAGCATGTTTTCAATATTCGCATTGTCAAACGTATACACCTATATACACCTGTTTTATGTTATCTTACTTGTCATTGAAATCGTACACACAATATTTGACCCAACAACCTGGGAATTTTCATCTGAGGAAGTACTTGTTTATACCAAAGTACTGCATTTTATTTTAATGCATTTATAAGCTTCTCTGGGGAAATTTCACTTGCATTACCTTTATACTATTTAGAACAAAAACTTTCTTGTTCTACAGTAAATTTTTTGTAGGGACATTTCGATCATTTCATACTCTTCTAGACTGTTTGGAAATCTCGAGGAAATTTTACATAGTATGTAATGATGCGGCTTGAATCTCTTTCACAGCATTGTTCCTGTAGCAAGGCTCTGTTTTTGATATCTGAAGATGGAGTTGCCGATAACCTAAAGAAGCTTAGCCGGTTAATGAAGAAGACCAATGCATTTCTTAACTGCCCAATAACTTTTTATCAGTCTAGTAACAGACGCTTTCAGTCTTGATCTATGGTCCTTCATAGATCGGACGTCAATTATTTCACAGAACAACGAAGCAGCAGTTCTAATACTTATTGAAGTGTATAGATAAACCTCAAAGCATGAGGGCCAAGCAACTCACTAAGCATTTTGCTCTTGTGTGATGTTTTTTGCAAGATTAATTCCCCTAGGTCGCCAAGATTGCTCCAGTGTGTCGAGAACGCTCTTAACTACGAATGCCCAATCTAAGGTCCGTGGGCCAAGTATGGCCTGCAATCCATGTTGTGATGGCCTACAGGAAGTTCCGAAGCTGTTACCCATTGAAAAAGAAACCAAACTGTTGTCGCCCCCCTTTCTTGTTGATGCAGAAGAAGTGAAGGAGATTCTGCAGTTGGAACGTGTTTAAAGCAGTAAGATAACTTACTGAAGTGTCAATACCAGCTTTTCTTCCTCTTTAAATGAAAAGAGTTTGGACAATAGCTAATTTCCTTTGATAAGAAGCTACGTAAAAAGATCAATAAGCTTTTTTTGACTCAGAATACATTTGTGAACAAATATTTTCTATCTTAAATCTGAGCAAATCTGGCTAAAAACTAATGATAAATAACTATTTCTGTGAAGTCTATTTTAAACCAACCTTTTGTCCAAAGCCCAACATCATTTCTCCCACTGGGAGAGAACTTTCTGTCGATCACAGAAATACATACATTTTAAATTATACATTTCTATTTTACAGCTAACAATACACATTACACCCAAGTGTCAAAATGTTATATGCAGTGTGTGTCCCGATTCCATGCTAATTTTACTGCATTTGGCTTTACTAAGAGAACTTTGGACAACCCTGAATTCAAACATACATCATTTGTGAAAAGTCTGTTGGTACTACAGAACTTCACTATAGCACAAAAAAGCGGGAACATTGCTTTAGCATACTGAAAGCTTTTTTCGTCCGACACTCGTCAGAGTATGAAACGTCGGATAGCGACCGAAAGGTGAAACGAAATATATAACCAGATGCGGGTACACGTGATATGATGAATAATGCGTCTATTTGACTCTATGATTGGCCAATTAGCACCTATTCACCATTGTTTACTTGAAGAGTCCAAGTGAAAAACGAACTCTTTTTGTTTACACAAGACTGGGTTTTGAGTCTTGATGTAAACCGATTCCAAAACACCTAAATGAAAGGACGATCTTGCTTGCCCAATGATCCGACAATTATCGTCTGTATATGTTTTGGTGCATTCTGGATTTGTAATAAGATGTTGTAATAAGATACATCATTTGTATTCACAGCAGAAAATCTAATGGATTAGCTATATACTTATTTGTTACTACTTAGCATCAATTATTCCATGTTAATTGAGATTTATGCAAACGGACATAGCTTTCGGTCTGCTTACTTTCGAAGTACTTTGAACACTGACTCACAACTTTAGGTTTTTGCCATGCCGAGCGAGTATGGGTTTTTACCATCCGTTCCTTTGCATTTATCTAAATCAAAAGCTCAATGTTGGACTGAAATTTAAAAAATATTATTAGCCACATGGATACATAGCTATGTTATCTAGATACTTGCAAATATCTCCCATCACTAGAGAACTTAAGCCAGTTGGTTACTAAATTGAAAAGTAGAAACCTTGGGATAGAGTCTTGTAGCACATCTGATGTTAACTACTGCTTTGTCTATAAATATGATCATGGTTGGGTTCGAAATGGGGAAAAAGTTTTAAATTTAATACTCTAGAATGGGTAGAAAAGCATCTCCCAGAATAAAATTTGACTGAATAGCTTGGTGATCAGGCGAATAAAGGAAAAATCTACAGTAAAAAGTCAAATGGCCAGGAAGTACTAGTTCTTGGGAGAATTGTGGGGGCTAAAGCCCCAGCTTCTCATTTGTACCGTGCTTGTGCACAGTCCTATTCAAAATAGGCAGCAATTCAGGTTCAGAACCGGGCAAGGACTAACTTTTTCCCTATCAAATAGCAACTGGTAGTGGGGGTTGAAGTTATTGGTGGGTGTTGCACTCCCATACACCCTTATTTGCATCCCTGCTGATTAGTATGATGTAGAGGCACGGGTCCACGAACAATCTACAATTAAAGGTAAAATAGAGAAAAAACACTTCTTGGAGAAAGTCCTCGCTAGTTCCATACCCCAGTGGCACTATACCTGTTGGACAGAAAGCAAGGCAATTTTGTCGACACAACCATATCATATTGTAACCAGATTATAAGGGTCTAACCAGAGTTAAATTTGTGAAATAGCAATACTGTAAATCCTCGAATAAGCCCCCACCTCCGAATAAGCCCCCCACCTAAAATCACTTTTGCAAATAAGCCCCCCTCGAATAAGCCCCCATGGGGGCTTATTCGAATATCATATTTCAAGAAGTCCTCACAAGACAATAGCTGTACAGTATTACTTCCTCTGAATGGAGGCAAAATGCAAAGAGAAACGCGATTTTCGTTATAATAGAAACATTATAATGTTTGTTAAACCTTCACACAACACTTTGTAACTCTTTTAACGATATCAGCTTCAGTAATTAGAAGCTCAAAATTTAGATCTATGTCGTTTTTTATGTCAACCTTGTAGGAAAATGCCAGACTTTGAAATAAGCCCCCCCTCGAATAAGCCCTCCCCTCGAATAGGCCCCCACCCAAAAATTCATTTTTGCAAGTAAGCCCCCGGGGGCTTATTCGAGGATTTACGGTATTGTGATATTTTCTGGAGTGTGAACACTTTTTCCGGATATTTTTGGTGGTGATCCGTGATTTTTGGTTAAGGAAGAAGTGCAGCTGCTAAACTCTCCTGATCCCCTGTGATACACAGACCATTCTAGAACAAAATGGCCGACAGTGGAAACACGGCAGGCACTGAAAATAGAAATGAAGAGCATGGCTGGCCGGGTGTTAAGGTGTTTCTTTTCTGTTATAAATTTTTGAGTTCTAGAAATCATAACATATTCTTTGGGATGCTCTTATAAATTTTTAAAGGATATGCTAACAGCAATAGTAGGTAACTTATTTGTGATCGCTGTGAAAGAACCTTCAAATTGCTGTGAAGATATTGTCAGTGTTTCTCTGCTATATCGCAAAGTTTTGCTTGTTAACATACCCCCTTTCTCTATATATATATATAGTAGTGCATGTATCACTTACGTCACTTAATAGTATGGTAGAATATAGTGTTGGGAGCAATTTTATATGCATAAAACTCTAGGGGCTAAAATATGGCAAATTTACAAGACCACTATTCAGCGTTTTATAGGCGATGCTTGAAGGAAAACTTTCAAGGACCACACCCATGAAGGTTTTGGTACCAAGTATCATTTTCAGGACAACTTTTTGAGTTCTCAAGAACATTATTAGTGGTTAAGGCCACTATCTTAGTGCATCTACACTACTGTTGTCTGAAATTGTACTTTTCACTGGTAGAAGAAGATTGGGAGAGATGTCTTTGGTTCTGTTTTAAATTCTTGACATGTGTCTTGTTATTTTAGTTAGACATTAAGAGAAGTTCAATCAGCTTCAACAATTATTAGTTGATCATAAGAAAATTGCATATTAACAGCCTGTTATTTCCATTATTGCCAGATTGCATGCTTTGTAGTGCATGGGGAATATCTTCCCTGGGCTGCTCTGACTGCTTCTATCTGTGCACACCTCATAACTTGGTGATAATTCATTCAGCAATAGATTAGTGTATTACTTCCAACCTTCATATACTCCAGAATGTGCCAAAGAATGAGTTTCCCCTCATGAAAATTGAGAAAAGCAAACTGGCATTATTACTTTTGATTTACTACTGTTTACAACAGGAAATCTTTCTTGCACATTTTTTAAACAGGAACCTGGCACTAGGCCTAGTTCTGGATGTTCCTTATTTTGAGACCTCTTTGGACCATATTGTTGTACTAAAACTTCCTTAATAGTTCCTTGATTTTGGCTACACATTCAGTACTATACAGACATCATATCTGTCGAGTATCAAGACAAAATACTATATAGACATCGTATTTTTATACACAAACTCCTATTTGAAACACTGATATGATTTATGCACAATTCATGCTAACCTGACTCTAATGAATAGAGCTGGCTCCCTAATTCTCAATTATTTGCAGTGACAAAAATTTTCAAAATTGAAAAGTTTCCTAGTAGTGCTATATGGACTAGTAGATGATCATTAAATTGTTTAGCATTCTACACAGTGGTCTCCAAACTTTTCAGATTATTGTACATGGCAGCTCCCTATAATATATTTTTTTTAATCAGTGTCCCTTGGAGGAAAAAGTACATGTTATTTTAGATATACTTTTTGGAAGCCAGATATCAGCAGTGATATAGGTGTCAAAAAGCATGTTAACCTCTAGCAATGAGTCAAAAGGTATGTTGACCTCTAGCCGTTCTCTGAAACCTCTCATAACTCCTCTAAAGCCCTTCTTGGTCCCTCAAGGGGCCATTGACCCAAGTTTGGGAAACAATTTTGTGACATGCATGTTTCCTACAAACTAGTTCCTTATCAAGAGATAACATATAGTACAGTAAAAATTTGTTTTGATAGCAATTCTCTTTCAATGTTTTTTGGCTAGAAATTGGAAAAGAGTCTTCCAACTTCTGCATAATTGTAGTCAAGAAACTCTTCCAAGTGATAAGAAACTATTTTTGTCAAGCAAAAATATAGCTTAGGAGATCTTAATGCCAAGTTGAATTTTGCTGAACTTTTATAAATAAATCTCGTATTAGGACTCTACTGATAGAAATTAGTCTCATTGTAGATGTATACTTATATTATGTATTAGGCATTAATCCATTAGTTTTTTTGAGTTCTTACTACCAATCTTACTTCATTTGTAGTTTTCAATAATGCAGCCACTGATTATCAGCACAAAAACCCCTTTCATTATAGCCATATGTTCTTTTCTGCAGGCAGTGCTTTTTGAAAACAAGTATGACAGTGCATTGTGGTTACTCAGACTCTACTGTATAGGCTGTACATTGTTCTTTCTAGTTCCAATATTTGGGTAAGTTTAAGTTGCCTCTTAATGTTTATTAGGAATCTTTGTATAAACGTATGGCAGCACACTGAAGTGTGCTTGCAGTCAACGTCCTAGTGCTTTATCCAGACCTCCTAAGTTACATGCAAAGTAAAGTGTCAGTAAAGGACTGGGCCCTTTAAAATACTGCACCATTTTAATTACCACACCCAACATGTCCACTATGTGCAATGCAGCACCATATAATAAAAGAGGTGACAAATGCAGTAAAGAGCAATGGTATGAAACAGCAATTTCCTAGAACTTTTCAACTTTCAGCCCAACATCATACTGGGCGACTTGTCATGCCAATATTATGCAGTTCTGAAATAAAATCATACCTATGAAAACTAACAATCTGTGATCCATGCTAGACTAATATTTCTAGTTGTCATGCATTTACAGAAAAATCTATATTTGAGTGTTTTTGGTATAAAATATATGATGTAAAAGGTGGGAAACTCTATGGTAGGTGTGAGCAGTTATTTTGTCTATAGGACCACATGAGAAATATAAAGTACCTTGTTTTAGATAATTTCTCGAAACTAGTGGAATAAGGCATTTATATACAGTAGAAGGCCTCTTTATGAAGAAATTGTCACTGGTTGGCACATTGACATGTAAAGTTACTTCAGAAGATTATCACCCCTCCAGAAATGTTTGCGACTGCTATTATGCCTCTTGCCATGATTTTACATTTTTCTTGGATTGCTCAGTGAGCCAACCCTATATTACAGCTTTATGCATATTTCTGCAAATTACATTTAACTTTTGTATTACCTTGTATTTTTTTGAAATTTGAGCAGTCTCAGTGAAAGATTTGGTGTAGTCATGTATATTGCCCACAGAAGTAGCCTACACACCAGAACAGTACCCCTTCTTAACATTTTCAAACAGCATCCCTCTTTACATGAGTGAGAGCAATACCCCATGTCAGAAGTAAAAGCTGTTACAAATTAATGATTGCTGGAGTGAAAATTATGTATTTAGAAGTTTACAAAAGGGGAATGTTGTAATTACACAATATTATTAAACAAATGGTGAGTAAATGTGCTGCTACATCCTTGGATAAAGCTGAGCTGGAATCTAAGTCCTTGTATTCTATTCATTGTTTCCAGAGATTCAAGGAAAAAACTCACTGTTAACATCAGGGAACATACCTATCACTATCAATTGTCCTATAAAACCACTATTTTCACAGTTAACCACTGGTATAGCAAGGATAAGAAGTATTTGATTAGACAGTATTACTATTGGCAAACACTTTGTTATTCATTGGAAGGGGGCACAGCAACCTGGGACAAAGCTGCAAGCACAAACATGCTCAGTCAATTCCATTACTCTATAATGATATTGGGCATTATTGACCCTAGTTTTTACTTTGCAAAATTATCACTAAATCATGTCAAAAGTACCTGGTAGTCTTTGGAAGCCTTGAACAGTGCAATAGATATGTGGAATAATATTAAAGGCATATGAATCTATGTACAGAATTTCATATGCTAACATTTGTCTCTTTTTTTCTAGTGCCCAGTTTAGTGCCAACTGTTTCAGAAGAGTTATATTATCATCAGCAACAATTTCAGCATTGAGACTGCACCAAAGACTACCTGTATGTTTATGAAATGAATTCTGATTATTTATCTTTTGTAGATTATTATACATTTTAATTGTGCTGAAAAGTGAAAGAGTTTTATGAGGAAGAGTAGTCATTTCCACTCCTTACCACATTTGTCTGCTATGGCCCAACTGTTGACCTTTTGCACAGAAGACAAACACTCTAGCCATTCTACCATTTTCCCCTCTTTGAATGCATAAGTAATTGAATACATATGCTTTTCAGCACAACATCCTGCTGTCTATGTATTCTTTGCACACTAACTGTTAAGTGAATGTTGCACCTTTGGTTGCATATAGCTTTCATCTACTTTGCCTATTTGCTACGCAGTTCATCATGCAGGTAATGGATACTTTTGGAAGGGATGGAACCCTGCATAGATCACTGCTTTGAATGGGATTCAAACTGGGTGCACCCTGATTTTTTTTCAACCAGAGATTCAGACTACTGCATAGTCACAGCACAGCCTAACACGCCTTATGTATTAGTTCAGTTGAGGAGCAGATCTGTGATAGAGAATACCTAAGGTTTCCAAGGAGCTTTAGCAATGAATTTTTGCTTATGACATGGCCTAGTTGGGTATCTGAAATTAAATGAATGCCATGACCTTTTGATGATGTGATGGCATAAGACAAATAACAGAAAATGAGTGAATCACTGCTCCAGAATCATTCAGTATTATAAGTTAGTTGTATAGATCCAGCAATATTTGTTTTGATTCTCATAGGGATTTGTGATTATATTAAAGCTCATGGTCCCAAGAACTGATTCATTAGTCATTATGCAATTTTATCAATGTCTTTTATTTGCATGTTTCACAGTCAAAAACTAATTTCTACTGAATGACAGATCTACCACAGTCATACCCACCCTTGTTCTTATTTCAAAAAGTACTCATATGGAGATTTTATTCATATATACTCTATCCATTTTTACCCTGTAATTTCATATCTGATGGTAATTTTTGCTTTTCTCCACCATGAATCAAATTTAATTTTTTTTGCTAACTCTACTAAGGAATGCCAGAGTGCATTAGCTATTCTAAACCATTTGTTTTGATTCTGAATGTGATAAATTAAAGTTACTGTACTCCTGTGATTTAAACTACTTCGTATCCTTAGATTAGTTCTTAGACAAGCTATATATTTCATCAGAGTTTCAATTTCTTTTTCAGAGGTTTGAATTCAGCCGTGCCTTTTTCACACAGTTAATTCAAGAGGATGCATTCCATTATCTTTGTTACAGTGTTATCTTTCTTTTCACCCATCCAGCAACATGTATCCTTTGCAAACAGAAAAATAATAGCAGAACCCTAATAACGACAATGTGCTTGTTGAGGAAAGCTTTTATGATAATTGAATTTGAACTGTTCTGATGACAAAATACGGCATATTGGAAACAAAGCATGTTCACATGTTCACATTTGAGATATGTGTGTACATACATACGTACATACATACATACATTTGCTATTTGTTAAAGCAGGTTGCCTAAAAACGTAACTATAAAGCTGATGTGGACCTGCTGTCTACTAAAATAAATAAAACGTTTTACAAAAAATTCCTGACAGTTGTAAAAAGCGTTTCAAATCGTGCTAAAATACGGACAGTAAGAACTAATAATAAATAAAATTTCTCTGTTTGTTCTGTATCAAACAGGCTCCCTTGTTGAAAGATACCGAATTTAGAAGTTTCTTCATACTTTTCAACTCGTTCTTAAAAGGGCCTATTCCTTTGATACTTCTTAAGTTTATGGGTAATGTGTTCCATAGCAACGGGCCTCTCCATCTGGTTGACATTCTTCCGATTTCTCTAGAGCACCTTGGTAACTTGAATGACAAGCTGTCTCTTGAGCGAGTCAATTTTCTACTAAAATGGTTTACAATCGCTTCTGGGGCTGTTTGCTGGAAGACTTTGTGCATCATACTCAATACCTTTCTTTTATATATATAATCTAGTCTGTCCCACTTGGCTAAGCGTAGAATCTCGTGATCCGGAATGTCTCTGGGTAACCTATGAATGATTCTAGCTGCTTCTTATATATATAGAATAAAACACAAATATACTTTTCTGTAAAGTAAATGTTTTGATTAGAATCCTCATCAGTACTGACAATGTGCTTGTTGAGGAAAGCAATTATGATAATTGAATTTGAACTGTTCTGCTGAAAGAATACGGCATATAGGAAACAAAGCATGTTCACATGTTCACATTTGAGATGTGTGTGTGTGTGTGTGTGTGTGTGTGTGTGTGTGTGTGTGTGTGTGTGTGTGTGTGTGTGTGTGTGTGTGTGTGTGTGTGTGTGTGTGTGTGTGTGTGTGTGTCTGTGTGTGTGTGTATGTTTATATATATAAATATATATATATATATATATATATATATATATATATATATATATATATATATATATATATATATATATATATATATATATATAAAGTTGGAATTTTCTCTTGAGTGTATATATATATATATGTGTGTGTATGTGTGTGTATGTGTGTGTATGTGTGTGTATGTGTGTGTATGTGTGTGTATGTGTGTGTATGTGTGTGTATGTGTGTGTGTGTGTGTGTGTGTGTGTGTGTGTGTGTGTGTGTGTGTGTGTGTGTGTGTGTTATATATATATATATATATATATATATATATATATATATATATATATATATATATATATATATATATATGTGTGTGTGTGTGTGTGTGTGTGTATGTGTGTGTGTGTGTGTGTGTGTGTGTGTGTGTGTGTGTGTGTGTGTGTGTGTGTGTGCTCACACTCACATACCACTCATCAAATCACACATCAGGGTTTTTATGCTTAGAAATGATGGGTATGCAATCAGCAATTT
The DNA here is from genome assembly GCA_964019165.1 of Mastigias papua. Classification (NCBI taxonomy): domain Eukaryota; kingdom Metazoa; phylum Cnidaria; class Scyphozoa; order Rhizostomeae; family Mastigiidae; genus Mastigias; species Mastigias papua. Next base: position 7,492,892 of record OZ025267.1, read on the forward strand.
GGGTGAGCAGAGTGGGGTGCATGATTAAAAATGATTTGATTACACACCATAAACCATAATGAGCTTTCTCTTTGCAACACTCTACAGGAACTATAATTTTACCTTTGATAAGCAAGCTGTTATAGTTTAGACCTTATTTTTTTTAGGCAGTATAAGATGCATTTGAATCCAACATGTGTTCATACTATATTGCCCTTCCTTCTTCCATTCAAATGGTTCCATTTCGAAAGAGTGTCTCAAGTGGTCTAGCTTATCACTAAACATTGAATCAAAGCATTTGGCACACTCCACATGTCACTCTCAACAGGGGAAATAAACATCACTTGGTGCATGACCAATCACTCTTAAATGAACTCTTGGGCACATACCTGTGCACACAAGCTATCACACCCCCCCCCCCATTGACAGCCCTGCACATCATACACAACACACCATGCATCACAAATCACATATCATGCACAGGTGCATACTACACAACACAGCACAATGCAACACAACACAACACAATGCAACCTACATCACAAACCACTACACACCAGACAAAACACACAGACATAGCCCAACACACACAAGACTTCACTATACCACATACTACACAGCTCCACATGTCGCATTCACATGCACATATTTAACTTTAATGTACATGTATAATCTTGTTATCATGTCCTTGATACTTTGCCAGTGGTATTGATTCCTGTCACAATGTTTGCAATCCTTCATGTAGCAAAGTTCACTAGGAGAGTTATTGATGTGAGTTTTGTCACTACTTCTTTCCATATTGACTTATGGTATTCACATTATCATTCAGTTTTGAAAATCAAAATAGAGTGTTTTATTAATGATACAACATCTGTTACCATTTTTATCCTTGTGACTTGCAATAAGAATGCTATTTTTGTGGGAATTTTTTGTTAAGATTCTATAATTAAAGTTAAAATAATGCTCCTTTCTGCTTGGGGACCATGCATAAATGACACCAGTAAAGAGGGGGAGGGGTATGATCAGTTTAAGACTTTTAGACATTGTAGAGAGGAAGGGGAGGGGGTCTTTGAGATTTTAGATGTCCCTCTGCTCTCTTTTTATTTCATCTGCAAACTGTTTAAATAGAGTTTAAGTAGTGCATAACACACCAATTGTGCTTTCATTAAAAGAGTTTTTAAAATATTTTCTAATCAGTGCACCTAAACACTTTTGTCAAACACCAGACTATGTCACCTTGTGATCAGAGCTACATTGTGGAAATAATGGGAATGTAAAAGGTTTATCGTTATAGGATTCTACTATCTTTTAACAGCCTCATGCTTATTTCATTTTCCATCCATTGATCCGTCCATCCCATCTCCCATCCATCCATCCATCCATCCATCCATCCATCCATCCATCCATCCCATCCATTCATCCACCCATCCATCCATAGATCTATCCATCCTTAGATCCATCCACCCCATCCTTAGATCCATCCACCCCATCCATCCCATACATCCCTTCCATCCCATCCATCCATCCACCCCATCCCCCGCCCATCCATCCATCTATCCATCCATCTGTCCATCCCATCCATCCATCCATCCAACCAACCAGCCAACCAACCAACCAACCAACCAACCAACCAACCAACCAACCATCCAACCATCCACATATTCATTGCACTTTTTCCAATATCAGATCATTGCCTAAAGTTATTTCCTCTAGACAAAACTAAACTAACACGAGAACACTTCAATATATCATATAATTCTAATTGAGTTGATGGTATATATATATATATATATATATATATATATATATATATATATATATATATATATATATATATATATATATATATATATATATATATATATATATATATATATATATATATATATATATATATATATATATATATATATATATATATATATATATATATATATATATATATATATATACCAATGTGACTTTTGACATTAATTTGTAGATTATCTAAGATTCAATTGCCTTGCTTTTTGCCATGGTATGTGGTTTATATTGAGTTTTCTGTTTTAGGCTGCCAGATCAAATAATATTATTTTGACAAAGTAAGTGGCCATTTTCAGAGCAGCTTGCTATGAAACCTTGTAGTGTATTATTTATGTGTTTTGTATTTAATGTCGTTACTGTTACAAGTAACTAGATATTAAGAGTTATTACTCTGTTATTGTTTATTGACAAACAGGTAAATATTGATGCTGCATTCAATTCTAGGTAGGGCCTAAAATGAGGGAAAATTGCAAGACCATTTTTTGCAGATATTTTGGGTTTATAGGTGACACCTCAAGGAATATTTGCCTGGACCCTATCCATTTCTCAATAGAAAGACTTTTTAGTGTAATATACTTCCAAGTTCTTGTTCCTTTTTGCAGGAAAATTCCATACATATAAATTCCAAATTATAAATTGCAGTACTTACTAGTTCTTAGACCACTAAATTTTATATTCAAGATAAATTTTTGAATTTTAGAAACCACTATAAGTGGTCATAACCACTATTTTTAGACCCTGACAGTAAGTGGTTAAACTAATGAATTTGTAGCTCATGAGATGTCCGTGAAATATGAGATTTTATTCTATAGTTTAAGAAGAATTCAAAGCTTTCAGAACTTTCTTATACTTATACCAAAAACTGCTCTTTCAAATGGCAGAAAAAGTATCCTTTTTTCCATATTGTCATTATCTAAGCAATTTTTTCTTTTTACAGACTTCGTCCATTGGTGTTGAAAATAGAAAATCGCGAGTCTCAGCAAATGATGTTGCAGTTCATAGCCAGCTCAGAAATAATGATGATGCCTTTAACCATTCTTATGCTTTTGAGGTACACTATAGTTAGCACCATTCTTATAATTCATCTTACTTTAATTCGGATAGGGTGCTTCTTAGCGTCGCAGAAAACCCTTGGAATATCTCTTATGCCTTACATATTTGGACGGGCGAATGTAACGTTCTATGTTTTTGTCTTTTTTGTATCAAAATATCAATTAGACTAAGACAAAAAATACTTCCTTTTCTCTGCACCACCTGCAGCGGTAAGGACGCAAGTCACCTGGTCCCAACTGTAAGTGGTGCTTACATTTTCAACATTAAAGTTTCAACTGAAAAAGCTATCTGCAAAATTTCAGTCATGTTTGTTGTTTTGATGCAATCGAAAATGCCTTTGATGCTAATTGGATTGTCAATTTGCATTGGTAATTATTTTGTAGATTGGACTATTTATATAGTGTTTCTATCAGCAACATAAACACTGGACACTATCAAAGAGCTTACACAAATTTCTGGTTTTATTTTAGTGGCCAAGCAAGCTTCCTGGTCCCGTTCTTCTACTATAGATTCGTACAGCTTAGATATACGTCAAGAAGAAACCCATACTCTAGGTATTTACCCATTTCTTTTTCACCGCTGTTGCTGTTTTTTTTGGTTATTGCTTATTTCAGGTACCACATATCAAAGGAACATTTCAAGATGAAGTTATTGATTATCTTAAAAATTCCTGAAAATCTTTCTACCTTCTGTTCAGCTTTATGAAATTACCTATTTAGAAGAGGTAGTAACGAATCACCCCCTTTTCACAATTGTAGGTAATGTTTTATCCCAGCGTTGTAAATATTTTTGTTTCTTTTATAATACCTCAAGTGACTTTCTTAAGTGAGATGAAGAGCCTCGATTCACCGTAGAAGTACTCGTTCTAACAGTATATTATATATTGCTTATGGGCGAGTGGCCAAGTGGTTAGACCGCTTGACTGCTGACCAGAACATCGATGGTTTGAGTTGAACCCTCGGATCATAGTTGGGATGCTCGCTCACTGTCACCCAGCAACAATTGGGTACCTGGTGGCAACACTGGGGAAGTTAAAGGCGGCGAGGAAAGGAACTGGCCACCCTACCTCACTATGCCGACGGCTTAGGATAAGTGTCCTCTCTATCAGGCACTCCCCGACGTACTGAACCGTATATGGGACTACGTTTTACCTTGTATATTCCTTAATACCAATAGTATGTTCTATAGTATATGTTATTATTTATTTTGTACTTCGAACATTGAGTAAGTACAGCAAGTCATTTTGCAAGAGACTAGTCACGTAGGTTTGCACGTAGCATAAGGGTTAGGATTTCTTTGTGGCTCAATTCAGTACAGTATTTTTCTTGACGTTGTTCCTTTTTCTTTTCTCTCTTGTTTTGCAATTCACTTTTTCAACAACGTATTTTTGGTATATTCATGCTGTAGTTATATTACTTTTTAATGTGTATGCTTTATCTTGAGAAGTGTCCTTTGAGGAAAAATCTAAGTAAATATTTTTATTCCGCTAGACATAGGAATAATCATAATATATAGCATCTGTTGGAAAGCGCAGCTTTATTGTGAATTTAAGAATGAAATCAACGATGAGTAGCATTGTAGGATGAATTAGAAAAAATAGCCACGAACATAAGTATTAAATTGTCATCGAGACATCCTTTATTGTTAAACTGACCAAACCGTTATTCATTACTGGCGAAGACGTTACGACATATCCTAGTATAACGTTTTGGGACGAACTTGTCCCATCCTCAGTTAATCACAATATAGTTTGAAAACCAATACAACTGTTGTTTTGTTGGTTATAAACTAGTCACATCATATTTTCACATGTTAAAATCCAAAGCTCTAATCTTAAGGTTCAGGGGAAGAATTGTCTGTATAATTGTCCCTTAAACTTTGCAGCTCAGGGAAAACGTGGTTGTTTAATTTTCATAACTATCGTATTGGTATTATGTAGAAATATTTCTTCAGCGTGCATATTTGTTCTTATGCGTGAAATTACTTTGTGTTTTGAGTTCAAGAGTTTAACTTGCATATGTATTTTCTAGCTGTAAAACGTTGTTTCAGATTTAGGCTTTGCATCGAAAAAAAATTTATCTGATTTTACATAGAAATACATTTGAACCTATGCGTTACGAGGTCAGAAATATAAAGCAATTGAGTGAATTATAACAAAGACAGCAGCTTTTGGATAGGAAGCTGTGAGGTTCAATGGTAGAAGAATTTGAGACAACCTACCTAAGTCATTTTAATGTAAAGCACCCCACTATGATTTAAGCCTGAAATGGGCTCAAGTAGTTATACTACCACTGCAATCTCTTTAGAATATGTGATCTTGAAGCTTGTTTTTATTGAGATGAATTTGTTTTATAGCATTATATATTCTGATGACCTCTTGGTTTATAATTTATTCTATACTGAGATAATTTATTCTAGACTGAGAGAAGTTATGCTAGACTTAGATAGTTAATTACCTGTGAAGTGACCAGGTGTGAATAAAGCATCAATGTTTGTGTTATTAGTATTAGCATTTGCTCAAGTATTTTTGGTAGTTTATTTGGTATTTTAATATCATGAATATTTCTACATATTCTCTCGAGTGATGATTTGAGGAATCGTAGGAGACCATTGCGTATGTCTCTGGGTTACAGGTGAATGTCAGTCATATTGCCAAGCAGCACGACTTGTTGATTTACTCACATATATAAGAACGGCTGTTTATGTGCGGCAGGATGGCTGAGTTTAAATGTTGGAGTGAGTTACTTCTTATGTGCTGAAAGAGTAGGCTGTACAGTGCACTACTATTTAGTCTCTAAATCTTCGACTCAATGACTTCGGAATTGATCCCGTCATCTTGTTGTAGAGATCAGTACAGTTTATTTCTAGCTTAGCTTTTAATGATAAGGTTTTCTTGCACTATCGCATTTAGAAGAACATTTTTGTCCATATGTTATCATCTGGCATTGGATTGATCCACTTACTTTCATTTAAGCTTATTGACTCATTTGGGAACTTTCTCGTTTTTCGCAAGGGAATTGTCAGAAATATATTTACGCAACAGTGACGTAGGATGCATGGACAAGTGGGGGAGGGAAGACAGTAATGGCCACTTTACTGCACCCTTTTTATATACTATTACATAAATGAAAATATCGTAGCCAAGATTTTGGGATCATGTAAATACCGTAAATTACCGATTAAGCGCTCTGGGTGCTTATTTAAAAACAAGTTTTTGGGTGGACGCTTATTCGGATTGGGTGTGTATTTGGACCTGGGCGCTTGTGAGAAATATGTTTCCCTAACTGGGGGCTTATTTGAGCATGGAAACTTATTGGAGTCCTGGGCTCTTATTGGAGTCCTGGGCGCTTAATCTTAATTTACAGTAATATGATTAGAATGAATATTGATGAATTCATTTTGTTCGTCAATATTGATATAATATCATGAAGAAACCTTGTTCGACATTTAGTAGTATTTTTAGAGGAAAATTTAGAATGCTGTGCTCCTTAGTATGCAAGCAATATCATGCAAAATGATCTTTAAGGCCAGCGTAAAATTTATAATTCGTTTATCAGCATTGATACCTCCATCTTTAGCAAACATAATGCACAGCTGACTTCATTTCCAGTTTTCTCATATTCCGACTACTTCTTTGTTATTCTGTTGTATCAATGTTTCTTATTTCTTTCTGTTAGCATTATTTTAATTTCTTACATTTGATTCCAAGTTCAAGGCTAATACTAACGATTGATTAGAATTGTTCAGAATTATGTAAAATTCATCATCTGCATTTATTTTTGAAATACATATACGTGAATTCAGATTCGATCTGGCAATCTTTTTTTATCTTGTAAAAGGATTTTAGATCATCATCTGGCCAAATGGTACTGTTCATCATGCAATTAAAATTTCAAAAATTTTAACGTTTATCATATGTTGGCTATCTTTTCAAATAAATTCTTATCGTAGACAAAGTTTCGAAGTAAAGCTAGACATAAATGCCAGCCTGAATTTTGACATAGGCAATTGGCTATTGTTTCTTGTAGATTAATGTTCTCTCAGATGCGTATGGGTATAGAGCAGTTGGCATGCAATCCGAGATGCCCTGGTATCGTTAGCCGTATTCTCTATGGTTTCGTTTCCTTTATTTCAAGACTTGCACCGGAATTACAAACGCAACACACGTCGTAGCTTGTTCGTAGTTTCGAAGGACGTCCATCTAAGCATTATTCTGATGGGATTTTTGTTTCTCGTATTTTTGATTTAATTTTCGGCATGGAGAGTTTGCACACGTTCAGCATAGTCTGCAAGTAGACTGTCGTTTTGCTTTTATGCGTACTGCTTCCCTACCTTTATAATATTAACCATGCTGATTCTGTGTTAGAAAGGAAGCAATTAGCGACAGAGAAGGCTATTCCTGTTATACTTGCTATATTGTTGTATAATTTATTCTAGAAGGGAAAATGAGGGCAAGGAAGGCCTTACTTGATTGTTACACTCACGTGTTATATGCCCTGCTGTTGTATGAAGGCCCTCGCTTTGTTGAAGATCTCTCTTCGCGCAAATATGCTCTTTAGCCCAAACTTTCCCAGTGATTTCTTTTTCGTGGTTTTTGAAATCTTTCCCAGATTACCTGATTTAGAGATCGGAAAACATGACAGACCGGTCTTGACGCTGTGTCAGTGCCTATGTCAGTTGAGGAACCACTGGCCATAGAAAGAAGGCTCTGCCACGTAAGATGAATCGTACAGGGAAGAGTTGTAGTGTCCTCTTGTATCTCTGAGCATTCAGTTACATGTTTTGATTAGCAACCAAACAGAGGCAGAGTTGTTTTAGGCCCATCAGCGGATTTGTTGCTTCCAGTTTAGAAAATCACTAGCAACTTTTACCCCGAAAAGATCTACATTTACATATCATTTAGAAAGACGAGGGTTTGACGTCAACGACGTGAGCATATTGTCGATGAATATTCCCGAGCCCTCTGCCAAGAACTCAATGGTTTGGAAAGTATTCAACATATACAACACCGCCCATTGTTTACCTCATACAAGAGGACTTTTCTGAACTAACCGTTGCTGTTCAAACGACCAGAACATCTTTCTTCATGCACAGAAGATGGCTTTTTCACATGTTTGTACTTCGCCAACATTCAAACCGATCGGAAAGCTACCATATTGAATGTAGCAATTTTGGCGCGAAACTATGAAGACGCATTCTGACGCCATTTCACAAGGCAATAAGCAGCAGCAGAAGAAACGTTAGAAACTTGCCGTGCTATGCATGCAAACTTGCTACCCTGTTAAGAAAGTGGAATGAAAATTGGCAGCAGTCATTCTACTGCATAAAGAGTTATACACCTAATCGTTGTATCACGAAAAACACAAGGACATATCCCTTATACTAGAGAAGGTAGATGAGCGAGAAAGAATGAGTCAGTTGCTGTGAAACGAGACAGTCAAGGTACTCTAGTATTCATACTATCTTCTCGGATGTAGGATGGTGCAAGGGCACTCTATCTTTAGATTTAGAATTATACAACGTTAGAACATTCATGAACCAAATTTATACCGTTTGCTACCTTGAAATCTAGCATTATGACCTTCAGTAGGCCTACAGACTTGTTAGATTAGTCAGTTGAACTTAAGGAGGACGTGTTGTTTGGTGACTCTGTAAACCATTAATGGCTTGGAGAAGACTAGTTAGGTTATAACTTCTACATTTTGTATGTAAGTGTCGGAAGCAACCGATCCGTCATGATCTAGGACTATAATGGGTCTGAAGGTATTAACAGACTGGATGCCTGTGATGATTAATTATAAGAACCCCAAAACATTCAGCTTCCAGCCTTGAGCTCTGAAGCACTGGGATATATTTCAGGATTATTTAGACAAGCCTGACTCAGATTCATCTTTGTGCATAAAGAAAGAAGTTTCTGTCGTTTGACCAGTGAACAGCGGTTCAGGAAGGACATCTGGCATTACAGGTAAACAGCGCGGTGCCCTATGTCGGACATCCGTTGAAATTGTATTCATTGGTTTTGATTTATGCTCCTCGTTGTAAATGAACGTATTTTTTCTGGGCTACTGTTGTGAGTAATGATTTTTTCCACAGTAGCAAATCTGCTTTTTGGTCTAGAACAAACTGTATTCCTGTCAGCCATTCATGGTTAGTCTGTGAATATTGCATCATAGACGAAAAATTAAACACTAGAACTTTGTGAATCTGCCTGAATCAGTTTTCGAAATACGATAGGATTAGAAAATTCATGTTTGTCACAAATTAAGAAATGATAACCTAAAGTGAAATTTGATAAAGCAATAGCTAAGATACAGTTCTCTAATGTCTCCTGCCATTGGGGAAGAGATGGTTTTGTAAAAAGTGTGTTTAGTACCAAAGAGCAAGTGGTTGAATGAAGAAGAACATGTTATTGTTAAGTTATATAAGTATCAATCTCGACTTTTTTTGATGATAGTGTAGTTTGAACCACCTATGCCAGAGATGAGGTTCCAGGTGCAGAATGATTTGTTGGTTTTTCAGTCATGGCCTGTTTCTTTCAATGAATATCAGAATTTTTGACTACTTCAATCTCTCTTCATCATGGCATGTGCGAAATATTTCATCAATTTGACAGCCAGTTTATTAGGCAATCTTTGTATTTTCTTTTGAGGTGGCAGCACTTTCCACATAGCAATACCATTCGCCCTCAATAGGTGGCAATAACTACAGTTGGACTCAGCAATTTTCTTCTATTTTACGTAGGGTATCCCAGATACTAGTGTCTTAGCACAGTATCAAAGATTAACTTCTGCAGCGGTTTTTTCATTTAAAATTTGAACACCTATTTGATATCATGGCATGGACCCTATAAGTTTATCAACGACTTTTATACCTGGCATGTTATTACTTGTAGCTTGAATTTGTGTACTTGGCTCCTTATTGGTAATAGGAATCTGTTGGATAGAGGCGATTGCTGTTCACCTTTAGCAATCCTACATCATTTTTACCCTGTTTGAACCCAAAGTAACTTTATTTGTCGTGTTTGAGCGGTCTGTAAGGGCATGATCTAAATAGAGACATGAAATATGGGCCCTCAAAGTTGACCGTGTAATAATTAGTTAAAGGTAATGAAAGGTAGTGTTGTGCAAACGTCTTTTATGAGAATATAGTATATAAGAATATCGCAGCTGAACGTTGTATCACTTAGAAAACATAAGATAGAAGTAGCGAAATTACTGCACGACTATCAATTAGATATTCTGGGCCTCAATGAAACCAGGTTGTCAAAAGACACATGCGACAATGAGGTTTCAATAGAGGGATATGATATCCATAGGCATGATAGGGACAGCTCAGGCGGTGGCGTAGCTTTTTATGTAAAAGATACCCTTGCCTATCATAAAAGAGATGACATAAAAGATCCAAACCTAGAAATTATAGGTATTGAAATTGACCCCAAACATGCTAAGAGCTACATTGTGCTATGTTGGTATCGCCCGCCTACCGAGAATACTGACATTAATACCTTCGAAGCTTTAGCCAGAATTATTCGAAAGCTAGATACAGAAGGCAAAGAAATTATTCTCACTGGCGATACCAACTGTGATTACAAAAAACCAAAAGACTGTAACACAAGAAAGCTGAAAGCTCTTTACTCTGAATTTCAGTTCGAACAGCTCATCACAGATTTCACTAGGGTAGCTACCAAAACGAGTTCTAATGGAGAAACAAGTACAACTAAAACGGTTATTGATCACTTCTCGACCAATAGACCCAATCTTATTTCCTCCTCTGGTGTAATAAAAATTGGCATGACAGATCATTACATGGTTTTTGGCATTAGAAAACTTAATGCCAATCTCTCTTTCATTCGGAAAGAAATTAAGACTGAATCCCGCAACATGAAAAACTATAACAGGGAAGCCTTTCTTCTTGACCTCCAAACTATTGATTGGGAAATGATCATATCCACCGCCGGGGATGAGCCTAATGCCATGGCAAACAAATTCTGCGATATTTTTCACTCGATCTTAGATATGCATGCACCGCTAAAAATAAGAAAAAATACAGTGAAACATGCACCCTCACCCTGGATAACTCCCCGTATCAGAAATATGATACATGAGAGAGATCGGACTAAGAAACAAGCTGAAAAAGATCGTTCGTTATGGCCTAAGTATAAACGCCTAAGAAATAAAGTAACTAGTGAACTCCGAAGAGCTGTTGAATGCTACTTCTGCAATTTGATTGACGAAAATTCAAATAACCCGAAGGAGATGTGGAAAACGATTAACAGAGTATTGAACAAAAGTCAATGTTCCACGACTCCTAGATCCGTCATGTATGAGGGTCAACCAATTGAAAAGCAGAAAGGAATTGCGGAAGCATTTAATAACCATTTCACAATGATAGGCTCTAAACTTGCTGAAAAAATCGAAATTAAAGAATCAGATAACCCACTAAAATACTTTAATGATAAAGATGCACTCGCAGCCCCTAATTTTGAATTTCAACCCATTACTTCTGACCTTATAAAAAATGAAATCAAAAAATTGAAATGCAACAAATCTTCGGGTTATGATAAGATTTCAGTACAGTTTGTAAAAGATGCAGCAGAAATTTTATGCAAACCACTCGCTGCTATATTCAACTCTTCATTCAAAACAGGTGTTTTTCCGGATATATGGAAAATAGCAAGGGTAACCTCTATTTTCAAGTCAGGTTCAAAAAGTGACATGAGCAATTATAGGCCTATATCCGTACTATCTGTTTTCTCGAGGTTACTGGAAAAACTAGGGCATGATCAAGTTTCGAGTTACATGAAAGAGCAAAAGAAATTCGCTACATGTCAACATGCATTTTTAAAGATGCATAACACCCTAACCTCACTACTTAACATAACAGATTCATGGTTCTCTAATGTTGACAAGCATAGAATTAATATCAGCGTATTTCTAGATCTTAAAAAGGCGTTTGATACGGTGGACCACGGGATTCTTCTAGCTAAACTAACCAAATACGGAGTTGCAGGGACATCTCTTCGGTGGTTCACATCGTATTTAACCAGTAGAAAACAATACTGTGTCTTAAATGGCCATAAATCTAGTTTGAAAACAGTTCACTGTGGTATCCCCCAGGGATCATGCTTGGGGCCGCTCCTCTTCATCCTGTATGTCAATGACTTTGAGCAGTGCCTCAAAAAATGCACCCCAAACATGTATGCGGATGATACTAGTGTCACTTGTTCTGGCGAAGATATTTACGATCTCTGTAATGACCTAAAGGCTGAGATAGAGAATATTACAGAATGGCTACGCCAGAACAAGCTCAGCTTGAACACTGCTAAAACAGAATATATGGTTGTTGGTCACAAACGACAAACCAACCAGATTCCCGGTCTACTAGAGGTAAACGTAAATGGAGAGCCAATCAAACGAGCTCAACAAGTTAAATACCTCGGAATTATGGTTGATGAGAACCTGACATGGAATGAGCAATATAAAAACCTTAAAGGTAAAATAAAAAATGCTCTCTCGTCCCTGCGGAGACTAAATAACATACTCCCGCAATCTAAACTAGATCAGGTCTATAAGGCACTGCTAGAGAGTCATTTGAGATACAGTGATGAACTATGGGGAAATTTATCAAACACAAAACTGGATCACCTTCAACGCCTACAAAATAGAGCCCGCACACTAATAGAAGGCTCAAGATTAAAGGACGGGTGGAGGTGTAATTGGCTCTCTGTCTCAAATTTGATAAAATTTGACAGGGCAGTTATGATCTACAAAATAATAAATGGTCTCTGCCCCGACAGTTTGCAAGGAAGACTTGTCACTAGGTCCCAAATATCTAATTATTCAACAAGGAATTACCTTGACCTAGACATTCCAAGGCAAAACTTAGAATTCTCTAAAAAGAGCTTTTTCTATTGTGGTGCTAAGGCGTGGAACGAAATCCCATTACAAATAAGAATGAGTTCCACGACTACCACGTTCAAAAAGAAATTAAAGGAATACCTGCAAAATTAGCATCCTTTCCCTAAGCACGATCCCTGGGAAGACCAGCAATACCATTTAAATTTACTTGTAATTTTATTTTTTTTATATATAACGTATTTTCTTTATAATTACGTAGCTGATAGGGTTTCGTGTAAAAATATAATTTGATGATGATGATGATGATGAAGAATAAGCTCAAAGTCCCTTAAATTTTGGAATAATTTGAGAATGATTCGAGGCTTAAACTTTATCAAGATTTAGATTTTCGGGTTGTTTGAGTTTTCTTTAGATAAGAAAACAAGTGCGAGCTTCATTTGTCTGGCCTGGGAGTGATTATGCTATGATATGGTACACAAACTCTGGAATTGTCCATTACACTCGTTTTGTTATAGGAGTACAGTCCATACGAATAATAATGCTCAAAATCGCTGAGATTTAAGAATAATTAAAGAATAATCTTAGGCTCAATGTAAAAAAATTTTAAGAATATTGAGGCTGGGCAGGAAGTTAGGTATTCTTCTAAAAAAAATGTGTGTATTAGTGATTAGGGACATAAAATATGGTCTTTGCGAGGATATCTGCTTATTGCTAATACACGCTTTTTTTTATAAGGAACCACTTTATAAGGAACCTACATGTAGAAGGCCGAAATATTTAAAGAACTTTTACTACTAAAGGAAAAATCCCTAAGGAACTTTTCATTTTCAAATTCCGAGTGCTGTACTCAGATGCAAGTGAAGATTACATTACATTGGATGATATCAATGGAATAGACATGATACATCTTGATTGAAATTATGCTTTTGCATATATAGAACTTATTTTCTGTCGCATTTGTGCTTTTGAGGTTGAGTTCTAGCCAGAATTAAAGGTGAAATTCAGAATTTCAATGCTTTTCTAGTGTCTGTACCATTTTGTGGCACTCTATGTGCAGTGAAAATTATGGAACTATTAAGGAACTTTTAGTACTAGACTTTGATAAAAAGAGGCCCGAAAATAAGGAACTTTTAGAGCTAGGCCTTGAGCTAGGTTCCTTATATAAAAAAAGCGTGTAGTATGGATGTTTATCATTATGATTATTTGAGCAGCCTGTGTACCTATGGCCTGAACAGTGGTTTATGTTTTAGAGGAATAGACTCATGTATAGGCTTAGGCTTAGCCTACACGCTTTTTTATGAGGAGCCTAGTTCAAGGCCTAGTTCCAAAAGTTCCTTATTTTTGGACATCCAATGATCATATTGTAGTGCTAAAAGTTCCTTAACAGTTCCTTGATTTTCAGCGCATAATTAGTGCCATGAAAATGGTACAGACACGTAGAACATTGAAATCCTGAATTTTGCCTTTAATTTTGGCTGTAACGTAAGATCAATAAAAAATGAAGGACTTAACACAGGCATAGTAAATGATCTACACGGGTTTTGTCTGCAGATGAATAGAACCAGCATCCAAATTCTTGATTGTCTGGTGTTGTAAAAATTTTTCAAATTGAAAAGTTCCTTAGGGAATTTTCCTTTAGTAGTATGAGTTCTTTAGATATTTCGGCATTCTACATGTAGGCTTCTTATAGAGTGGTTACTTATAAAAAGAAAGCGTGTACATGTTTTATCATAGGATCTTCATAGACCGTTAGAAGTGAAGGAGCACAGTAACCACTGTACTCAAACATCCTGTTTCCATGCAGGATGCAAAGTGCGCTAAAGCCATCTCCATTTCAAGGGGACTCCGCTTCCGAACCCGTCTGTGGACATCTGTTTTTGCGAATAACTTAGATTTATTTCGCACATCTCTCCTAGTTAATGACGTAGGAATGCCTTTGCAAGATTGGTTTCATCAGTTTTGAAAATTTTTCAACATTTTACTGCATTGATAGCAGCATATCAGCTGTGAAAGACCTGACTTTTCTTCATGTAATGGCCCTGATTAGATTTGACGGCTAAATTATTACTACAGCGCACTGTAAAACTGTCAAAAATCACTTTTAGAGGCTTTAATATTCAAGTTTTCCGCAAGAGGATTTGGACCAAGGCAGTTGTTTTGTAGCTATCTCCATGATTCTTCAAGTTTATTTGAGGCCAGCAAAAAGTCTTTGGATGAGATGTCGTATTCCATAATGACGGGATTAAATTTGGCTAAAGAAACCAATGGCTGTTTTCGATTCACGCAGGGCTGCGGTGGGAATTTACTTCATTCTCGGTAGAAAAGTTTTAGTTCCTTTCCTTATTATCTTTTAAAACAGAAACTACGTTGTTTTGATGGAAAAAGTGAACAAACGAGAGATACATAGTCAGTACCTATTTTAGGAAAATTTCTAAGGTAACACTTTGCTATGATAGACTTTGGCTACACCGTTCACAAATTTTTTATTGGCCACAGCGTGCACAAATTTTTTATTGGCCACACCGTGCACAAATTTTTTATTGGCCACACCGTGCACAAATTTTTTATGGGCCACATCGTGCACAAATTCTTTATTGGCTACATCGTGCACAAATTTTTTATTGGCCACACCGTGTGACTCTCTAGAGCTGTAGGTATTGTATTCTATTGGCTAGAAATCCCAACTCCAGTTTTGCATTGGAATTCGTATAGAGTTCCCTCTTTTTTGCAAGGTTATTTTTGCGGCTAGCCAGTTCTAGAAGCCATCTTTATGCAGATGATACAGTTATGATCATAGCTGAGAAGAGTGCTGAGAAACTTGAAAGCAAACTCAACAGAGAAATTAGTATAGCAGAAATTTGGCTTTCTAACAACAAGCTGACACTTAACATCAAGAAAACAATGTACATGATCTTTGGAAACAAGAGAAAATTGAATAGACTAGAAGAACTTAACATCCAGATTGGAACAGAGACAATCAAACGAACAGAAATCTACAAATACTTAGGAATTTATTTTGACGGTCAACTGACTTGGATAGAGCATGTTAAAAGAACGTGTACAAAAGCTGGCGTCAAACTAAGAAAGATAGAGAGTGCGCTACCTTATCTAACATCACATACAAAGAACCTCCTTACAATCAGCCTCGTAATGCCATATTTCAACTACTGCAGTGAAGTTTGGTCTTCTGCTAGCAAGACATGCGTGAAAAGAGTTGCAAGGCAGTTTAAGAAATCTCAAGAACTGCGGGGTAAAAACTGTGATCAAAGCGAGAATAACCTACTTGAAAGCATACAGAAGAATATAGCAATAATGACATTTAAAAGCTTGAACGATCTAACTACAGTGTACCTAAAGCAGTGTTTCCAGTACTCAACTGATGTGCATGGATACAATACAAAATCAGCGAAAGGTAAAAAGTTGTATGTCTCACAGAAAAGAAACACCTGGCAAATTAGAACATTCAAAGCAAGGGCTATTAAAATATGGAATGCTTTACCAGCATCAACAACAAAGCTTAGCAGTTTTCTCCTTTTCAAAACAGCACTCTGATTAGACTCTTGTATCTATGATTTTTAATATATATTTATTGTAAATAGTGATTATTACAATTCTTACGATTCCTTTTTTATTTCAATTAAAGTATTTTGATTAACACCATACTTTTATTTACAGTGGGCACTGTTGTGAAAAATTGAACTTTAGCTCGATTAGTACAGGCTACCCACTTTAAACTTCACCTATTATTATTATCATTATTATTATTATTATCGTCCTTCTGTGCAGATAATATTGAAATATCGGGTTCCAAGAAGGCACGATTCGAAACTTAAAATAGAACTTAGGCTAGGAATGAATTAATCAACTGAATGTCAAAGGAGAAAACAGACAGGAAATGGGAAAAGCAACTTGTAGACCTTGTAGACGAATAAAAATACAAGCAGAATAATGCAATGTTAAGTATATTTTTTTTCATCTTTGCATTAAATCTGATTGATAAAATTCCTGTTGGATATCAATGCTTGATTCACATTATTCTAAATCTGGTGATTTCCAGCCTGTTTCCAACTGCAGAGATTTGGATTTCCAACTCCAAAAAGATTTGTGCTCCAACTCCAGGAAATACCAGTAACACCATCAAAATTTGACCACTTTTGAATTTTGCAGACCACATTTTCTTTTTCCAACGGTGCAGAATGTGGCCAGGATCACGCCACAATAGTCATTGACACTGGCCATAGTGTGAGTTGCATGGTCTTGTTTTGCTTGATGTGAGTTTCCAATCTCTACGGGTGCATAAAGTTTCGTTTCCATTACGAGATGACTTGGGGACTTTATCCCTCGTTATCTCAACTTACCTCTTAACTAGAAACAAAATTTGTGATTTCACACTCATGACCTAAATTGAGATGAGAGAAAACAACACTCTAAAGTACAATGTGGGCTTGTTCTTGAGCGTTTGCACTGTTGGAGCTTTTCGTCATGAGAAATAAAGATGGCCTCAGTTTGTTAAAAACAAGAATAACTTTTAACAGAAGTAGCGGTATTTTTCCTTATGTTGTACAACAAATTGAAGATCACTGGAACTAAAAGCAGCTATGAACTGCTTTAGAGAACGTATTCTATAAGAGTATTAAAGGCCACTATCCCTAGAATTTAAGAATAAGCTAAGAATAACATATCAAGACTTTGAGTTTTTGTTCATTTGAGTTTTTCTATTGTACACACTGTAATGATAATTCCTATTATAATGACCTTTCATAACTTTTACAGGTTTACTGTTATCAACCAAAGGCTTATGCCACATTTGTTGCTTCTTTCCATCCTTGTTTTTTTGTTATCAAGTATCATATTCAACAATGGTTTGAAGGTGAAATCACACCGTGAAATCATCACGCGAGAGGTTTCCATCGCTTGTTCGACTCGTCGTTTTATTTACCTTTGTCAATATTGATATTTGTTTTCCGCGAAAGTATAATAATTATAGCATGTATTTATCCGCCAAGGGATCGCTGATTCGTACTGGTATGTTGTAGGGGACCGCATGTAAATTAATTTGAAAAGTTTAAGAGCCACTGGGCTAGAGCATAAGGGATTAGGTACCTTTTAGAAGTAGCCTAAAAGTTTTAGCTTACGAGTTGTTGCAATATTTTGGCCTCAACCATGAACCTTGGTTAGCAATCATGTTGACTCTGCAAGAACTTGTAAGGTTGCAAACGAACATTTTGGCTTTGGTGTCATGATATTGAAATAAAGCTATGTATCAGAATAGATACATCAACTTTCCTGGATAATGTTCCTACAGATGTAAATAGGGTTCTATTTATGCCTGCGAGGCCTGTTATGAAATGATCGCACAATTACTCAATCAGGGTAACTTTATACCTTCAACTATGCAATTTCTTCAATTTGATATTGTCTGTATTTCAAGCACACCTGTTGTTCTTTGACAGTGGTCTGTTTGGTATAATTCATTCTCGTCATGCTTTACTGTTTGTTTTACTCCCTACTGGCGCTTTTTCTGCTGGGTGTGTTTTTCATCGATTTTAATGTTACTTTGCAAAATTCAAGTACTATGAACAAACACATTATAAATCTCAGTCTGGTTTGAGAAAGCCCTAAATCAAGTTGTTAGACACCTTTGTTGTCGAATTCTTGAATTCCTATTGGCTCATCCTGTGTGGACAATTTAATGGTGATCAGATCTCTCAGCCAATCAAAGATTTAGAACATTTGCTGTTCGAAACTAGTTTTTGACTTTCTTCACACCAAATTTGAGTTTCAGAAGACAGACCCCTTTTCATACTTCAGATTGACGCCTCTTAGGAGATACCATAGTATGGTCGTGACTTGTGAAGAATAGCCGCCGGAATATACCTGGGCCCAGACTACTCTGCATTTATAGAACGCTCATCTAAACCTTTTTCATCAATTAGAAGACAACTAACCCAGAATATAGTTACTATTATGCCCATCACGGCGGGAATAGACACTGTAATCCAAGTTCCCGCCATGATGGATAGTTTCAATTTGAATATTATATCCCAAGATGAAAAAGGAACTACAACGAAAACGTAAAGGTTCGTCTCATTTGATAATACCTGCAATTAAGAGGATTTGAAGTTTTTGAGGGGAGGGGGAGGACGCAAGTGCGTAGTGTGCCACATTGACAAAAGACTTCAGAGTCATTTAATCCTCAGAGACGCAAATGTAAGGTCTTCTGTGTAGGTGTCTGGAGAATGAGAACGAGTGCCTAATGTTGGCGTGAGGCCCCAGGAAGCATAAGCACAAGAAAAGTTAGACATACACGCCCTTTTGGTTGTAGGGAAACGCCCTTTTAAAATATAGATTTGCCTATGCTAGATAGAAAACAGACGAATTCAACGTGTTCATGATATTTTTGAACGAATCTAACTACATCCTTGCGTAGGATTATTAATAGTTATGAAAAAGCCAAGTTCGAGGCGGATCAGGAGCAAATTTATTCCCATCAAATAGCCACTGGGGCTGTGTGCTGAAGTTATTGGGATGTTACACCCCAGACCCTCTAATTTTGCGGCCCTGTCTAGATTGCACCTGTTACAACCAGTAGATGAGGTGCTTTTTTCTCTAAACGTGTTGCCAATCTACTTTTGAAGAGGTGAACATATGGCTAGTTATTTGAAAAGCTTGGAAATTGGATTATGGGATGATAAATAATGCATTTATCAATAATTAGTTGTTGAAATAGGGCAAATTTGAAATCTTCCCGCATGTTCAAAAACCATTTGCCTAGGAAAGCCCTCAAGCACAACATGAAGGTTGCGCATAGTGTGCTTCGAATGAAGTGCGCAATTACTTTGACGTAGATCTAGCAATAATGCTAAACTGCAACTGGTCTTGAAATGTGCTCAGGGTAAAAATTGTGTGTTTTTGTATGTCTGTGTGTGTGTGTTGTGTTGTGTGTGTTGTGTGTATGCGTGCGTGCGTGCGTGCGTGTGTGCGTGTGTGTTGTGTGTTTTCGTGCATATATGTAAGGAATAAAGGAACGGCATATCTTTCTTGATCTATACCATCTTGTAGCTCTCTCCAAATCGCGATAGGGCATGTTGGGTATTATACTTGTTTCAAAGTACAAGTAAGATTGATGATAGAAAGCGCCAAGAGAAGGAACTGATTTCATCATACATTATCCTCTTGAAAGTCGTAAAGGAGTGAAGGCATGATGGTAAAAGGCCTATAGTTCTTCTTAGAGAAAGCATCATTGGTTTTGAACAGTGCTGAAATATCCCCACACTTCAGCTCATTTGGAAAGTGTTCTCCTGATACACTTAGGTTAAAGGCATTTGACAGAACTGGCAGCATATCAGCAAAATTTTCTATTGGAATCTTTGCATGAATGCTTCCTAGTGGTGATACCGTCTTTGTACCCAGCCTTCTAATTGGGCGCTCATTTCATTTAGTATACGGTATAAAAATAAATTCTTTTGTATACAAGATGCTCTTCTATAGTTTGATGATGAAAACATTTGATAGCCGCAAGTTCCACAGAGTCCCTTGAATCCTCTGCAGGAACTACCGTAAACTCTCGAATAAGCCCCCTGGGGGCTTATTTATTTTTGATACTTTTTGGTGGGGGCTTATTCGAGGGAAGGGCTTATTCGAGGGGGGCTTATAAAATTATTTGACAAATGTCGTATAGAAAGCTCATTGCCAAAGCTTCTTTTCTCCATACTATTACAAGAACAGTCTAAGTTTAAGCATTAGTCTTTATTAAAGTTTTCATCATCATCTGGGGTGGGGGCTAATTCGAGGGGGGCTTATTAACAATTTGGAGTTCTAGCATGGGGCATGTTCGAGGGAGGGGCTTATTCGAGGGAGGATTTACAGTAATGGTGATTACTTTTCTCAATTTGTCATATTTACAAGATAGTCATTGATTATTTCTGCAACACTTTTTCATCAGTGACATTCTTACCAACCTCTTAAAGACTTATAGTTTGAGAGACTGATTTTATCTTTTTGGGAAAATAGTTGTCTTTCTGCTGCAAACCTTTGTGTTATTGTTTAATTTCATAACGCTTAAATTTTGTAATAATTCCTTACATTTGTTGCCTTTCTTGCCACTTACATTTGTTACTTCTTACAACTGCAATTATTACTGTTATCTGTCTGTTGCATTGCCTTCTTTACATCCAACAATTTAAAAATAGAAGGATGAAAAGAACTTCTGTCTTGGAGACAAAGTAACTATTGCAGAAACCTTATATGGGGCCCCGCACCCCTTCAACTACACCTTTTGGTGGCATAGAGCATTTCACATTTGTTTCCTTGTCTATTTGCGTGTTGCAAGTGCTACGGATGTCTTTCTCCCACTAGCCAGTTATCAATTGTAAAAATGTCAAGGTATTTACCAGAAGGAATGTACTGCCTCATACCTACAGTAGGGTGCGAGGGTGCCCCACCCCTCAGAATAAAGTTCTGTTAGCAAGTTACCAAATTGGCCATTTCTTTAGGAAAATCATTATTTTTTTGCATTGTGGGAGCCCCAAAAAAGAAGCAATTTTAAACAGGCATTCTTTAATCATAGGAGCCAAGCCTAGTTTTTTAGACAAAAATGTAGGTCCTACACCTTCAGAACACTTCATAGGAATGGTCTTGGGAGTGTATCATGGTTTATTTCATTGTAGAGAAATCGCCATCTGCCTGAAAGCCAGCTTCGCTCTTAGGATTCAAGCACTACACCTTAGGATGGCATCTTCATACCAGGAAAAGCTGCGTTATCTATCTAAACTATATCGTAAGTAGCTAAATGTCATTTTCTTTTACAGACCAAAGCTCTAAAGAACTGCTTTGGAGTGCTGAATAAACAGGGGGATGCTTATTAATTTCCAAAGCATTTCCCCCACCTCGACCTTTTTTAAGGGCCCAGCGCCTATTATTTTCAATTGGAGCAAGATTTTTCTTGCCAAGAATGTACTGGTCACACCCTAAATATTTGTTTCTGCAAGACAACATTATTATTATTTTTCTATAAGACATAAATCAATAGCTTGGAAGTTATACCAATATTTGCTAAAACTGTATCGTTGCAGTAGCTATTTACATTTGAATTCTCATCTACTCTATAGAGCAAAATCTCCCAGCACCCCGCTTAGTAAGATTACTTTTTGTTGAAACCCCCGTTTATTTCGAACTGATAGTTGTTGCTGGGGCCTCGAGAAACGTCAGTTCTCTGAAAATTAAGCAAATAAAAATTTCTCCCATAATTCAGTCCTTTCTCCAAATTTTCTCTTGTCTGCACTTTGAGACAGTATATTCCTTTTTGCTTTAGAGAATATTTCATCAACAAGAAATTCTAGTTGGTTTTGCAATTAACAAGGTGTACAGGTACGAATATTCCAGTTAATTTTCATGTTTATCATGGCTGTAAAAAATTGAAAGGAGCTTTCAGTGTTGAAATTCTGGGAGTTTACGAAACCTCTTGTGTTGTCAGTTATTAGGTATTTTTGAAAAGAACGAGCTTATGGTTTGCTATCGTTTGGTTTGTTGTGTATTTTGCAGTTTGCTTTGTTTTTATGTATTAGTAAATTACCCCTGAGGTTGCGAAGAAATTTAAGTTTTTTGTACCACGACATGACTACTATGATACACTGTTAACAAAAAATACCAATGGTAGGTCAAAACCAGGACTCAACATCACAATTTAGGCGTTTAATTCACCAAGCATTGCGACCTTCAAATGTAAAATGTGATAGAATTCCTGTACAAATTACAATAATGACGTATGTTGCAAGTTTGACTTTATGACCTTGAGAGCAGCGGCGGACAACTAGATGTTTACTGGGGGCCCGCTATCAGAGGCAGGGACCGATGCTCGAGGCAAACTTCAGCGACCACGCCCTGTAACCGTCATTATCTTTTGAAAGCATTGTGAAACAATCAACTCCCCCTCGTCCCCTTAGGTACTCGGCACTGCTTCAGAGCAATTTGCACATGTCAGCAAGTAGTAATTATAATCTACAATCGGCTTTTTGCCATTTATAATTATGCATCTTTCTTTGCCTACTTTAATTAAATCTTATGAAATGATACAGAGCATTAGTTGTGATGGTACAGAAAAACTAGTTACAAGTAAAGGGAGGTGTATATGCAGCGTTAGGGTATATTCTTGGCCACCTCTTTCACATCCCGTTCTCAGACCCTCCCTAGCCCATAGGAGCCCTCAGTAGACATTAAATGCTTCCTCTAGTCAAATATGTACCGTTTTTGGGCCAAAGGCCTAGGCCTAGCGTAGAAATGACAATCAATAAACGTCTCTTTTTGTTTTCTCTTTTGATGCAAACCCAAAGACTGACTCCACATTTTTTTATAAGAAGCAGGTATATATGAAGCATGAGGCTCAAATCAGGCAAAAATTGAGAAAGAATTAAGAAACACAGGTAGGCTGAGTTTCAAAATAAACTTGAAAAGTCTGAGTTTCAAAAGTAAGCTTGAAAATTTTGCGAGAAAATTGTTAATTGAACTGGAAAAAATACAATCAACATCCGTCTCTCAATTTTTTTAACTAAAACTTTAATTTCTATTATCATAGTTGCCTTGTTGCTATAGGAAATTTCAAGAATTTAAAGCAACAATTAAGAAACATTTAAGGTTGGATTTGACAAAATATTGAAAAACATCCAGGGCTGAAAGGAGAAAGTCTGTTTCTTATATAAAAAAGACGTGTATATCAAATCACTAAACCTAATATGTGATAATCGCAGAGTACATGACAAATGGCAATAGAAGCTGACAGGTAGAAGTAGTACGAAATACAACACAAAATAACTAAAACATCAAACGTGATACGTTACAAATTCGATGACATATTGTAAGTGCTCTTTGCAGCTCAAGTCGGAATGACTATTTGGTGAGATTTGAATACGTCGCCACAACGAACAAATTTGCAGAGCCTGGTTCTTCTCGGTGATTTTAGGACGAAATAGGTAGCTGAAGCTGCTCCTGTGTGAATTAGATTAAGTTTTAATATAATTTGAGGTAAAGGACAGATTCTGATCTGGTTTGATTTAGAATGATTTGCACTAGATTTTGGTTCCATCCTATTGGGGTGTCAGCATTGATTACCAAGAAGCCGGGAGTTATTGTCTGTTTTGATATGAGCTTCACCACCAAACCTGCACTTACTTAAATGTCTTGTGAAGCGTTGCCATTGAAATATTTATTATCTGTAACTTTTGAAGTTGACTCTCGCACTTTATAAACACGAAATAAGAACACCTGCACAACTCTGGTTAGCTATATCCCTCTTTCTTGCAATACCAAAGGCTTTAACTGACTGATTACTGCACTGATCACAATATGTCGAAATTTCTATTTGAAGATTAATTGAAAAAGAAATCCACTGGTGGCATAATGGAGACGCGATCTAAGAGTTTCATGACAAATGATTTATCAGAATGTTAGAGATTCATATTGACATGGTATTCAATACCAGCTATTTAAACAGAGCATGGAGGCCAAAATTAGCAAAACAATCACAAGAATGAACTGTATTGCTCAGACAAGGGGGTCCAGACTAAGTCATCTTTTACTCGAGATATTAGATCCCTGTATTCTCTACTAGTAACCCATGATTTTCTTCCATTGAAGATTAATCATGAAACGTTTACTCAAGACTTGGACTTTGGAGAACGATTAAATTTCCATTAAATACGTGTCCAAATAATTGCTATCTACCTGTCAGTATGTACAGGTCGTTTCTCACATTTTTATACAAACTTTTGTTGAAGATCTTGTTGGAGTATTTCTTTCATGCTATTTGCCTTTAATTTATCTATGAAAAGCACAAGATTCATTTTATTTTGTTGTGCTAGCTCTCATGTTGAGCTGTTAGACACCAATGATCGTTACAAGTTTGATGTATAGTTTCGAGCAAAGTATTTTAATAGCATGGTCTTTTCTGAGCCATGCATGATGTATTCTATTACTTTATGCGGCGATATACAAATTTTCTGCCCTCATTCTATGTTATTATAAAAATGTATATACTAGAGTGTAGCTGCTTAATATACAACTAACTCACAGATTCGTCTTCGTACTATATAAATATATTGAATAGAACTTGAGAACTAATGCTAAAATTATTTTTCTTCAATGTTGACGTTTCAATTAATATCGTCATCAGAGAGGTACCTAGAGAGATTTTGACTAAATCAGTAAAGTTTTGTTGTATGAAAACCTTTTTAAGATTATTCATTTTTACTGTATTATTACTAGGAGATTGTCACCTCAAGGTAATATCTGATCAATAAATTTGAAGAACATAGGCGATATATAATCCTTTATATTGCTATATGAAGAATCTTGTAAGTAATAACTTATTTCTTTGGAGCTGAATATGTGAGCGAGCTTGAACTCTTATGTAGTGTTGGGGGTGTTTTATTTCGCTCTTATGAGACTGATATTTTTATGCGAGGAACGTTGGAATAAAGGTATTAGCTTTCTTTCTTCTTTTAAGATTTGCACTTTGGAGTTAGGGGTTAAACGCATTCAAGGTGGTGAGACCATCGTGCTTTGAGTACCTTGCATGTATCAACGACTGCAATCACTATCTCACCTAGCTTTATGATGTTTTAAAGTAAACTAGGTACTGGCTCTTGTATAAGAAAGCACTTGGTTTAAATCAGGCAGGTAGTGCTCGACTACTGATAAAAGATAAGACAGCTCAAGACAGGACTTCCCAGGCCTAAGAAAATTGACAAGTAGATGCGCATTTGAAGTTCCAATTTCCACGCATGCCCATTATCTCTTTTGCTCAATTTGTATAAATATCCTATGAAAATCTATGAATTCAATGTTATGTTTGTGCATTGTCTGTCTGTCTGCGTAGCACTGCTGTGGTACACAAACTCGACTATTCTCGTCAAGAAATTCTTTAAAAAGTTCAATACTGAAATCATGAAAAAGTTAAGACAGTTTCATTTCTTGACGAACATAGAACTTTCTGATAAATGCATGTATTAGGAATGGATTTAGACTTAAAGAAACTAAGGATCAACAGGACATTGACATTATTTATAGTGGATATCAGAGAATAACATCCCTGATTTCAGGGGTTATTCCAAGTAAAATTTGCAGCCCCAATTAAGCATTGAATTCTTGTGAAATTCTTTTTCTCTTGGGAGTCGCTAATGTAACGAAAATTGGGTTTTCTTTTCATATGACACCGATAGTAAAAATTACCCTGTTTTTATGTGTTTTCATGTAACGATAGGATTCATTTGATGAAGTTTCTTTCGCATTTGAATTCTTTCTTCATTTTCCTTTCAGTTTGCATCTAAAATCTCTTCCATATCCACCGATTAAATTTCCAAATCAAAATACATTTTTAGAGCTCCAAGAAAAGGGAGCAAATCTAGCCTGAAATAACTCCAGCCTGATTTTCAAATTAATAAATTACCGTACAAATTGTAAATCTGACGCAGGTTTATGGCAAATTGTCCGTGATAAATCCAATGAGTTGCCCCCTGATTTCTTATTCGTCAGGTGCAATCGTTTGTTATCTCATTTTCCACGGCAAGCCCCGTTGTCGTATGTAAATAGTAGTTCTGAACTACACATTTCTGTGTTTGTCCTATCACTTGGTCGTCCTATAGTACCTGCTAGTTTGAGTCCTTTTTGCGGAGGAAGCCAAAGATCCTTGCTTGATTACGCGTATTCCATGCATAATCCATCGCTGTTGAGGCAATCAAAGAGCAATACAGATACGAGGTACGAGCTTTATAATTGGCCCAACCAGTGAAGTGTGAGTTCACGTGGTGCTGCCGAGATAAATTCAGCCAAATCGTTGTGAACTCACTTTACAAGAAACACATCCGTGGTCACTAGGAAGAAAGAGAGGAAACGGTGTTTGTCGGAAATCTTTCAGTAACTTTTGGTGTCTTTGTTGTATTTGAAGGTTCGTTCTTCCTCGTCATTTATCTTCTACTTTAGCCGTTTGGCATGATTCTAGAACAATCAAGAATTAAGCATCATTAACGCTGAACACGCCTTTTGGTTGACAGAAATTGTTGTTTTCAAGCGCTTTTCTCATCAAGGTGTGTTAATGAATTATTGATTCAGTAGATTCTGACCTACAATTCAAACGTGAGCAGCTCTTTACTTACGCACAGTTCCTGATTTGTTTTTAGTATCATTTGTTGTCCATAACAACGGCAATAAATAAACCCAGCTCACTTCTCAGTCGAGGAAGTGCCCTGAAGAACGCGAGCAGATACTTGCTGCCGAAGAAGTGAGGAGATCTCTCTTGGCGTAGATTTCCATGCTGTTATCAGGAAGAAGTATGCAGTCATCGAGAAAAACTAGTAACCCTGAGCAAGGCCTACCAGCTGTTGTCGAGCTTAACGTTGGGGGACAACTCTATACTACATCACTGACTACCCTTCTAAGAGATCCTGAATCTCTTCTAGCTGCTCTTTTTAGTGGCCGACAACGAATTCTCCGTGACTCACGTGGCCGTTTTTTCATCGATCGAGATGGAGTCTTGTTTCGCTATGTTCTGGATTATCTGAGAAACAGCCGTCTTACATTGCCCGAGAGCTTCGACGAAAAAGAGCGATTATTGGCTGAAGCTGAATATTTCCAGCTCAAGGGCCTCATCCGGTCATTGCAAAAGCTGATAGGTACCTCAAAGAAAGGGAAGGATGGAAAGAAACCAACGAGCGGTTACTTGTCTCTGTGTGTACGAGGCAGCTATGCTTTTGGCAGAGATGGCGTTGCAGATGTAAAGTTTAGAAAACTACAGCGTATTTTGGTTTGTGGAAATGTTGCCTTGGCTAGGGAGGTTTTTGCTGAGTCTTTGAACGAGACCAGGGACCCAGACCGTGACGACGCTAGATATACAAATAGATTTTTCCTGAAGCACAGTCACTTAGAGAAAGCATTCGACCATTTGTACGAGAACGGATTTCGACTAGTCTCAAGTTGTGCTGGAGGGGCTGGCTACGACCCGGAGAGCGAAGAGACCAAATGGAATCATTTTAACGATTACATTTTTCACAGAGGCTAGCTGAAAAGCCGCTTGGTCGATTTAGTAGGAATTTTGATGTGGGGACTAGAAGAAAATCCATGAGAAAAATCCCACATTAAACGTCTGGGAAGGACAGTCGGAATATAATGATATTGAGAGAAGTTCCTCTCATCTTGTTGTTATATCGCAGACATAACTGCACTTTTTACGATGTCTAATTGTCCAGCTGCTTCCCTTTCAAACTTGAATTAATTTTCTTCATTTGCTCGGGATGTAATTTGCCATCCACTTTTATCAACACTGACTCGATGTTTGTCTTAGGATCCTCAATGGAAATCCTCCGCTGTTAGATTTGAGAGAGCTTTCCAATTTCCCCTTTAGGTTTAAGGGTTAGACCCATAATTATTATTGTTATTAATGATAACTAATGTCCATTATATAGCACTTATATATTTGCTTGAAGAAGCATAAAATATTAGCAGTATCATAGAATAATGATAATATTAGAAGCAAAATCTACATAGCTGCGTTTCGCAAACTAATGGCAAATAAATAGGAGATTTTGACAAGCATTCTTCTTTCACCTTCTTATGGCTTCATTCATTTTGTCTTGTCCATCTCTTTTATTCTTCCTATGCGAAATTTCTCCTTATTCATATTTGATGGGTAATCAGCGTTATTTGTTTATTTATTATCTATTTCAGGATATGCGACTTCCAACTATGCATTATAAGTTTCCTAATGTTAAATTCTTGCCATTTAGCAGCTATCCCCTTTATTCTAACCTCGGAGACCCTTTATTCTTACTTGTAAGCAACTAGTTTTGATCAATACTGAGGGGAGTGTGTGGCTTAGTACTATACATGAAGAAACGCCATCCTGCAATTCCTTACTTCTTTTTCTATAGCCGGCACTGGATACCAAGTGTTTAATAGATTCAGACAAGGCGACAAAAAGATAATACCCATTTAATTATTTGGTTTTGTTCACATCAGAATTTTCTGTTCTAGGTTAGGAAGAGGTCATTATTTATGGTCGGGGTGGGGACTGAAGAGAAGGTATTATGAGCCCTCAAAACACTTTACACCACCATTTGCCTAAATCAAATTTTCTTTACCCTACCGAAGGAAAACATTAAAACAAGGCTGCATTTATGCTTAAATATGATATATGTTTTTACACTACCCCTGTGGTCAAAAATTATTCTTCTGCCCCACCTAACACAGCTTATATTTTTCAGTTACCCCACTATTTTATCTTCAGTCCCCACCCCAGTCATAAATAATGACCGCTCCCTTAGCTGTAGAAAATTTTATTTCTTACGTTGTTTGTTATGCTTCACGTTTACTTAAAATTCCACATCATAGATGGCTTTTAGTTGAGACTTTTGTAAAGTAAGGGTAGTGGGTATTGGTTTTAAATAACTTGAGCATCATTTTTAGATTCTTCACTTTCTAGCTACGGCTAGGGAACAGGCTCTAAGTGCCCCCTTGTGGACTGTATTTATTGTTCTCCTTTCCATACATACTACAGTTTGTCCAGATTAAATGACATTGTTTTAAATGTGTAGTACAGATGGATCTTCATCCTGATGCAAATTTTCTGTAGGAATCAATGACAAAATTTTCCCATCTACAGAATTCAATTCATGAACATAGCTTCTGTTTCTATTTGCAAAATGATCTCTTCTCTTTACTCAGAATTTTTGTGTCCTACTAGAGAGGTACAGAAGTAACAGAGAAGCCCAATATACGATCTGTACGTTGGGGAGTGCTTGCGAGAGTAGACGCTTCTTCTAGGATGCCGCCTTCACGAGGTAAGATGTCCAATGCGTTTCCTAGCCAGAGAGTGGCATAGCTGAGTTAGAAATTTTGTACATTGTTTGATGTAGTGGGCTCAAACTACTTACGGTTGATTATGGGTAAGGGGTAGGTTTGTTCTAAGGGTGATTTTGGAAGTGAAATTTTCATTTATGATTTAATAGCTCACATATGACCCGCCATAAATTGCTGATAGAGAGCATAATCAAACTATTTACAGTTGATTGTGGGGGGAGGGGGTCGTTCTAAGGGTGATTTTTAAAATGAAATTTTCATTTATGATATAATAGGTCACATATGACCCGCTATAAATTGTTTATAGAGAGCATGAATGATTGTTAGTTGGGCTGCTAAGAACTTCTTGATTTGAGACTGTATCTGTTTCCGCATGGACAAGACATATTTTGCCGGATCGTCACACTACGCTACAATGTGTGCTAAAAGTGCTTGGAACATCCATACATTTTCTGAAATTTTGTACCTGTCGCTTTTCCGCGACAGCTATTAAAATTTTAAACCCTTTCCCCATCAAGCAATATTGACTCAAACCATGGCATTGCACACAGGCCTCACTTCTACCTGTAGGGGCACTGGCATTTGCATTAGACATTGTTTAGCTTTTGAGGGGATGTTGCAGCTACTCTATGCTGTGAATCCAAATAGGTGTTCAAAGCTGGAACGTTGTCAGTTTGTGTTGTGAGATAGTTGGATAGTTTGCTATAGAAATTTTTTAAGAAGAATTTGGAGCTGCATATTATTCAAGGAGTCACCACTAGTATTCCGAGGAACAGCCCTTGATTCATATACGCATAAACAAAATGCACTTGATGGGCAGGCACTGAAACTATGCGTGTTTTGTTGAAAAAGGCCCATTTCCACTTACATTCGGATTTCGCAATTCGCACGCGAACTTATTGTTCCCAGTCCACATCCGAACGCTCGCACATCGCAAAACGTTCGCACATCGCGGAATCGTTCGCATATGGACTTGGCACAATGAGTTCGCACCCGAAATACGAAGTGCGAATATATGTGGAAATGGGCCTCAGAGCAATGAAATTTTAGGGCATAGTTGCCAGAGTTTGTCCTCAGAGCCTCCCCGTATATTCCCTTGGTTTGGTTGCCCTCCAATAATCAACTAAGTGTCCGCCACTATTCATACATCTTTGTAGCAGTATTACTGATCTTCAATTAAATACACAAATAGACATTTTCAAGTGAAAACACCATGATAGAATCTCCCGTTGACTCATTAAAGATGGCATGCTTATTTACAAGCTACCGAACGGAACAACAGTCATGGAGATATGATTAGTGATAATTTTCTTACCAATACCTTACTCTACTCCAACAATTATAGAATCTCAGTAAGCTCGCAAAGTTTTTCCTACCAAAGGATCTACCTGCTAACATTACATGACCTATTAAAACTATTAGAAGGCTTTTAGAATTATTAATTAGTTATTTTGTCAGAAAAATGGGGCTCGAGAACGCAAATCGGTTGCTGAATTGAGAAATATAACAGCGTATTTATTATATTCTTGATCTACTGATATCCTCTGTCAGAAGGATATCCTATAATTGCATTTGCCCTTTCAACTACACTAGTTTGCAGCGCAAGCTTTAGGCCAAGACCATTCATTAGTTGTTCACTCGTGCCACAATTCAAAGCCAAGAACTTAAACTGTACCACAATCTTACAGTGGTTAGTAACCTGTTGTCAACACGACTTCATTCTAAAACATTGGTAATTTTGTCGCTCTTCTGGTTCACAACATTGAACACTCAAAAGTGCCAAATGACTAGCAAGGAAGCAGCGCTCTACTGGGCCACTTGTATATGGCGTCCGGAGGGGGGGGGGGGGATCGCCATTTGACTACGCGTACGTTGGACTGATAACATGTTCTTCATTCATTGAAGTCTTGCAGCTTTGTGTGTTAGAAGAGATTGATGGTGAAGACTCCCTGCATTACATCTAACATGAGCATCAATGAAGATATGCAGCTTTGCACATAAGAAGAGGATTGAAATGAAGATTCATGGCTTTGCATATAAGAAGAGAGTCAAAATTAAGGTTCATAGCTTTACATGTAAGAAGGGGTTGAATGTAAAGATTTGCAGCTTTGCAGGTAAGAAGAGAATGGAAATGAAATTCCATCGCTTTGCACTCAAGAAAGAATTGAATTTAATGATTTGCATCTTTGTTCATTGCCTTGCATGTAGGAAGGGATTGAACGTAAAGATTTGAAGTTTTGCATGTAAGAAGAGAATTGAAATGAAGATTCATGGCTTTGCATTCAAGAAAGGATTACATTTAGTGATTTGCATCTTTGCATCCAAGAAGAGGGTTGAAATGAAGATGATTCATGGCTTTCAATGTAAGAAGGGATTTAATGTTAAGATTTGAAGTTTTGCATATAAGAAGAGAATTGAAATGAAGATTCATGGCTTTCAATGTAAGAAGGGATTGAATGTTAAGATTTGAAGTTTTGCATGTAAGAAGAGAATTGAAATGAAGATTGGCTTTCAATGTAAGAAGGGATTGAATGTTAAGATTTACAGCTTTGCATGTAAGAAGAGAATTGAAATGAAGATTCATGGCTTTGCATTCAAGAAAGGATTACATTTAGTGATTTGCATCTTTGCATCCAAGAAGAGGGTTGAAATGAAGATGATTCATGGCTTTCAATGTAAGGAGGGATTGAATGTTAAGACTTGCAGCTTTTCATGTAAGAAGAGAATGAAATGAGTCATGGCTTTACATTCAAGAAAGGATTGAATTTAGTGACTTCCATCTTTGTACCCAAGAAGAGCATTGAAGTGAAGGTTCATTGCTTTGCATGTAAGAAGGGATTGAGCGTAAAGATCTGAAGTTTTGTATGTAAGACAGGATTGAATATAAAGCTTGCAGCTTTGCAGGTAAGAACAGAATTGAAATGAGATTTATGGCTTTGCATGTACGAAGGGATTAAAGTATAACTCTAATTACGACAAATCCAGATGCCCTTCCCTACATGCAATCTTCAATTTGAGATAAATATCACTAGTATAACCCAGAAAATTTGTTATGTGACTTGATGTGTTTCAGACACGATGAAAATATAAACACAGAAGAGTGTGAATGACATCTATATGTCATTGAGTAGAGAAAGTATGTGAAAGTAGATCTGTTTGAACAGATCGTTGTTTGCAGTCAAATTGAAATAAATAAACAGAATAAAACACTTTTCAATATAAAAAATGAAATGAGTTGCAGCGTTAGAGACTTTATATATGTAACATCATGTAACGGTTGTGGTGAGAAATATATTGGAGAATCAGGAGATACTTTACGACATAGAACAGCGCTCCACAGATATCACATAGCACTCCCACAATACCGCAAACTATTTGTTAATAAACATATTGCCGAATGCGCAATATCAAAATCACCAAAATTCACAATTTGCCCCTTTTTCAAATTACATAACCAAGATGAGATTTTTCGAAAAGAAAAGGAAAGCTACTTTATCGCGAAATACAAACCCAAGTTAAATAAATAAAATCATAATTTTCTGTACGAGGTTGATGCCGAATAAGTGATTTAATAATATTACGTCATATTGTAAAAATTATCTTTAAAATTGATGTGGCATGTACTAGGAGATATTCAGCCTGAAGAGTCCGCTTTGAACGGATGAAACTAGTCGCGAGGAAATTGGTTGTCATTCTTTGAGTTTATATCTATATAAGACGGTACCTGGAGCACTTCGTGTTTCGCTTTATATATATATATATTATATATATATATATATATATATATATATATATATATATATATATATATATATATATATATATATATATATATATATATATATATATATATATATATATATACACACATATTTACTTAAGATATGAAAATGACACGGTGCTTCTCGCAGAAAAAACAACACAGATTTGCAAGAATTAGTAGCAGCAATAAATGATAAAGGGACGCGATATGGAATGGAGATAAACATCACAAAAACTAAGGGCTGATTGTTAGCAAGAAAGAGATGGTACCTGAAATAAAGATCAGTATAGAAGGAGAGAACATTCAGCATATGAAGGAGATGATATATTTAGGTTTTATGGCTACAGAAAATGGAAAATGTGAAAAAGAGATCAAACGACGGATAGGTGTAGCGAAGTCATCTTTTGAAAAAATGCATAAGGTTTTAACATCTCGGATTATCAACATAAGTGGATGGCTGCGCCTAGCCATATGATATATCTGGTCAACATTATTATATATGGCAGAGACATTGACACTATCAAAATCCACAGTTAAAAAATTGGAAGCTTTTGAAATGTGGACCTACAGGAGAATAATTAAAATATCATGGAAAGAATATGAGAGTAACGAGGAAGTTCTCAGCATGATAAATTCGAAACGAATGCTAGTAGAAATGATAAAGAGAAGAAAACTAGCTTATTTTGGACACTTAGTGAGGAGAGATGACATTCAAAGATTATATATATATATATATATATATATATATATAATATATATATATATATATATATATATATATATATATATATATATATATATATATATATATATATATATATATATATATATATATATATTTCCATGGAAAATAGTATTATGTTAGGTAAGATAGAGGGTACTAGAAGAAGAGGCAGACCGCGCACCAGATGATTATAGGAATCACCAGTAACCGCGTGTGTCTATATATATATATATATATATATATCTCCAAATCTTCTCAATCAAATTAAGTTCGAGATAAGTCGAAGAAACACAACTAGACTTTTAATTTTGCAAAATATGTTTGTGGACCAACTAGTTTGCAATAGAATATGGATTCTTCGGACATTTTTAAAAAGCTTTGACTGGTTTGGGTTCATCAAAGCTTTATAATGGCTGCACTCTTCACTCTAGAATGGGCCCCCTTGTAACACATTGCAGTCCATGATTTTTCTCCCTCGAAAGATTTACGCAAGAAATTTTAGATATGAGGACACCAAATTGTTTTGCTGTTCTTCCTAAATATTTACACTGATTTACGCCACCATCATTGACTTACTTAGCGGGGAATGTGGGGTGCGACACCCCAAATGTTCTATATTTTGTCATAACATCCTGCTTTTTATCTGCAAATCACTGTGAAATTCGGTAAAACGGTTAATTTGGTCGGTAACACTGCTTCAAAAACTAAGCTGGACAGAAAGCTGCCAAGATT
>OZ025267.1:7532647-7625147 GCA_964019165.1 Mastigias papua
TGGGCAACCGGGACCATAGTCCCCAACGATTGAAGTCGGTAATTACCATGCCCTAGGTTGAATATGGGTTGAATATACCTACAGGGGTCCCCCCAAATGGCTCCATGCTGGAACTGCCATTGGACTGGACTGTCATACTCACTGCACTACAAACAGGGAAAATGTTTTGCTGCTGATATGAGCTTTTAGTATTTTTGTGTAGTGCCTGTTTGTCTGAGTAACATTGCGGTGCTACACAAACTTGAGTATTCTCGTTAAGAACCTGATAATAAAGTTTTAGCACTGAAATCTTGAAAAAGGGGTTAAGAAAGTTTCAGTACAGGACAAAAACAACGTTCTTCCAAAAAAGTGCGGTTTTATGTCAAGACCCATAGTAGTGGTCAAAATGATTTGTTTTTAGATGTTACCATAAGTATTGATTTTTAGTACGTGCTGTGAGCAACAGCTATAGAACCTGGTTATTATCATATACTATCCTGATCAAATCCTGATAGTCTGATAGTGAAAACGTGATTTAAATGCTTGACACGATGACATATGAATTATGGCCTTGACAATTAATGCGTCCTGACATGTCGTCGCTCCAGCAACCCTCGTGATGGGAGCACCTCGAGTTGCTCACTCTTGTAAAGCAACAAAATCCATCAACCCAAAAATTCTTGAATAGTGAGGAGACTCAAGTAACGATTTCTAGTAAAGGTCTTGGGATGGCCCTACCGAGTCCTACTTTGCTTTATAGCAGTAATGAAATCAGGAATAGTAAGTAATATGGTAAATAGTAAGCACCATATGCAGTTGGGACCAGATGACTCAGAGTCCTTTCCGGCTGTATGTGGTGCAAACAAAGTATGATATTGTATTTTTATTTTATTTTAATATTTCAAGTGATATATAAAAAAAAAATCAGGAATCAAGTCTCGTCATAATTTTTCTAGCATAGGCTGCTACATCGTGAATGCAACCAGCTCCATATTAGTTCCATAAAAATCGACTTCGCACCACCGGTAAGGCTACATTCCCTTGAAAATTTCTAATATAAGATGCAGCGTGAAGTTTGCGCCATGTGCTTAGGATAAGTTGAGGATATCACGCGACAAATGATCTGAGCATTGGATAAACCACGAATGAATGACACGCT
The DNA here is from genome assembly GCA_964019165.1 of Mastigias papua. Taxonomy (NCBI): domain Eukaryota; kingdom Metazoa; phylum Cnidaria; class Scyphozoa; order Rhizostomeae; family Mastigiidae; genus Mastigias; species Mastigias papua. The sequence goes on from OZ025267.1 coordinate 7,533,786, forward strand.
AGACCAGTGCTAGACAGCTTCCCGATATAAAAGTCCCATACTGGCAAGCTGAAAGATGATAGTGTTGTAAGTGATTGTCATGTTGCGAGATTATCCCCTCAAGCCCGTGGTGACGTTCACAGAGAATGTCCAGTTACCTTACACACAACACAGTTTATAGAGAAGGGAGTTCATTGTTTTGCACGAGACGTAAGAAATGATGGTAATATCTGGGCAATTGCCGAGGTAGGATGCTTTCTATTGTTGATTTGAATAGGTAGCTGCTAAGTTCACGAGCCTGGGCTGTGGTGCAACAGTGGCAACAAGGTGGTCACACAGGCAGCCATCTTGTGTTTTGTTACTCTGCCAGAACGAGACATTTTGTTTGTTATTTTGAACTTGATTCTCATGTTTGCCCTTTTTGACATGGTGCACGTTGTACTGGAAAAGTAATAATGGTGTTTGATTTATTTCTTTGGGACTATGGGTTGTATTTCGGATAGATCTGTGGATTATACAGTGGAGAGTACAATATTTACTACAGATCAACTCCTGTAGCATGACACAAAGCTACCCGTGTCGATTATTCATCTTTTATTTGTAAATTCGAACTCTCAGTCTTTGCATAGTGGAAAGTTGGATATGGGCGCAGAGGACAAAGGATGTATTAAGGCTGTTCCGCCCTCGAATATGGCAGTCAGTGCGTGCTGAGATGAGGTTATAGTAGCTACGGGTCGGTTCTTTACTAATAACATGTCTTCCATACTCATATTGTAGAATGCTTTGCCTTTCTGTGTACGTATGCAATATCCTTCGAAACTCCAGAGGGATCATTTATCTCAAAACTACAGGGCCTAGAAAACAATGCCTTGACCACTTATTTTTATGTTGAAAATGAAAATTACTGGTTTAAGAATTAGCGGGTATTGGAATTATGAAATTTTCTCGCAAGCAGAGCAAATATATGGAAGCAAATTTACACTAAACAAGCGATTCTTGAAGGAAATTGGTGTCGCCCTGGGAAGTTGGCCTTCGGACCCCACCTGTAAGCCATTAGCTGCGGAATTGTAATCAAGCTGTATATTTGGGCTGAGGTTGTTTGGGAGTTGAACATGCCACCCCCCGGAACGTTTTGGGATCATGCCCTTTCGATATTAAACCCCCTTTTTGACTGGAATAGATACGCCTATTCTATCTAGCAGGGGGGCAAGGCCCCCCTGGACTTGAGAAATTTACCTCTGTGCCCCCTACAGAAATGAATTTTATATATACATATGCATATATATATGTGTGTATATATATATATATATATATATATATATATATATATATATATATATATATATATATATATATATATATATATATATATATATATATATATATACACACATATATATATGCATATATATATATATATATATATATATATATATATATATATATATATATATATATATATATATATATATATATATATATATATATATATATATATATATATATATATATATATATATATATATATATATATATATGTATTATATATATTGGCTGTGCCCCCCTTGTGAATTCAAGCTGGCTACGGGCCTGCTATCTAGATAGAAATAGCAGGTGAAATTGTTGACATGCGTATGAGAAGCTTTCATGACACGTGAGACGAATCCTCACAGTTTTTTCGCTGGCCCGCAGCAGTCTTTGAAATTTTTTATTTTTAAGTCTGGATGTATTCTCAACTTATTCTTGAGCTACAAAGGTGTAATTTCGTTCAAAAACCAAGGGGAAAAAGGGAGATCTTTTTTGATGCGTTACATCATCATAACAAAAAAACAAGATCAGAGCAGACCAATAGATTTCACTATCGCACCAGGGACGTGTACTGACGGATATTCTTTTGGGTGAGGGAGGGCAAAGGACTCAAAGTTTCCGACCGACAAAAGATCAACAATCATTTTGTAACTAGGCCTAAACTTAAATGAACATTAACTAACATATCGGTCGGCCCCATCACGAGGGAGGGGGCGCTAAGAGGTATCACACCCCTTTGAACACATTTCTTCGCCACAGCTTGCCTTTTTGTCGGCAAAACTTGCATTTTCATCTGCAAAACTTGCCTTTTGTGTGCAAAGTCCAACGGATTTTCACTATATAACGAGGCTTGTCGGCACATAATACAACTTTCACTGATGATCCCCAATAGGTATCTAGCATGTTGTCGGCAATATTAGAGGCATATCGAAGGGTGTCGGATACTCTATCAGAGATCACAGCCATTTCTTAGGTGCCATGCCCACGTCATCGGCAAAGTTAGATTTCTCGCCCCCCCCCCCAGGGCATCAGCTTCGCGACTGCCTTGATAACCTTGCAAATTGTCTTGTAAATAACTTCTATTCTTGTGAATTCCTTCCAATTATCAAAGTATAGTGCTAAGTTTGTACCTTTCTTTAAATTTGGAAGGTCGAGCATAGAGGCTGTCATTTGGCGCTTCAAAATATAAGTAGTCCCAAGCTCAGATATTTCACGAATGCTTCAAATTCCTCCTCATAACCTAGCTTTTTGCGAAAAGCCTTAACTTTTGCGAAAAAGAGTATGAATCCTACCACATTTTCAGAACGTGGGGGCATTTTCCTCCCATACATCGTGGATAAGCGCCGGGACAAGCTACAACCTCTGCTTTGCACGGTGTCCTATGGGTAGTTGTCATGGTGTGTCAATGTGCATCGACTTCCTCATGGTGTGCCAGATAATCTGAAAACGATCTGTCACAGATGACAAGGGTGCTTTACACGAAATCCGTTATTCAAATACCAAAACACTTATGTTAACATGCTTGTGTTGTCAAATTACAACAAATGGTTATAAGTGTCATAAAGCGAAAACACCATCAACCCAGTCAACTGTTATTATCTACATGATGTTGTAGACCATTGTTCCTCTGTCAGCTCTTGTAGTAACGTTTTGGAAATGACAACACCTTGCTAGAAAATGAGCTTCTGAAGCACTTCGCATCTAAATTTTAGGAAACTGAACAGGGATTTTCATACTTTGTTTGGCAGTTCAAACATATTGATATGGTGTCTCATAAAGCGAATCCATACAAAAATATAACTGAAATCCATATTTGATAAAACACTGTAACTTTCTCTCACAACCGACTTCACAATAAACGATTCTGATCAACCCCACGCTCATCATGCTCTCTCACACCACTCTCTCTTGACAATGTCCCAAGGTACGTTTCTCTATATGAAGTTCGGACCCAGTCTACTTCCATTGTCTCTACGTATAAATGCTACTATTCTGCAGGTGTAAGGTTTCCCAATGGTGCAGCCAGGTAAACACAGCTATTGAAGCGAATCGAGAGCGTATCTGTGCCATCCATATACGATTTTATGCTGATAGCTGGAATGTAATCTTGACGCACGTTTTTATAAACTGGGTCCCAGATCTCAGGCGTTACAAGCATCATTTTCGTTATGTTTAAAGCTGAAAGTGTGTTTTTTCATGAGGTCTTTTCTAAATACCATGCACCCTGATATCAAGGTTTGTATGTCCATGATACAGGGTACGTGCCAGCAAACTCTGTCCAGAGACTTGCTACTGAACATTGTTTGCCAGAAACACATTCATTTGGTAAAAGAAATACTTTCATTTGGTGAGAGAAAACGGTTATTTTCCGAAGTGTAAACCTTTCAAACCATTTATCATCCCTTGCAATTTGATAAACGAGTATCCTTGTAAGATCTGGGGGAGGGGTCGAAAAAAACCTGAAAAAGTAATAAGCGTCCCCCCGTTGATTCAGAACCTAATAGCAACTACAACTAATTTTGATGAACATTCTGATCTTGCCATGTCAGCTCATGTAGATGCTAACAACAATTGAATTATAGCTTGACATTGAAATGACATTTGAAATCTCGGTCTGGAAAATAAATCACATCGGTGCCTTTTCAGTACAAAGTGACTTTACATGGTCTTTTCTCAATCCGCTTTAGCATATTGGTTTTAAGATCTTCCTCAAATATTAGATTAATACTTTGATTCTCAATCTCGATTATGGGATCCATTAGTTCTATCGTGAAATCTGTCTTGCAACATTATGGTACCAGGAAGCTTTAACTGTATTTGCGGGGACAATCAAAGCAGTGCTTCGACAAGTAAAAGCAAGTGGAAAGTAAGAGGGAGTTTCACTTAGAACGAGGCTGTCAGTTTTCCGAACCCTATGTATATTCCTGGATGGTTTATTACCATTTGAAATTTCCTTACATCGGATAACGTGATGGCTGCAGTTCTACTGTTTTAGGATGGTGTCAACTGTTGCACTTTTCAATGGATAGTGTGTTGAAGTAGTTTGACATAAGGGGCAAGCAAAAATACAGCACGCAAATCTTTACAGATTTCGACAATTATCATACATTGCTATGCGTTTGAGCTGGGTGGGCGCAACCTCTGCATAGCTACGCATTTGCGCTGTGATGACGCACATACGCATTATTTTCATGTCAGGGAAGTGGGATGATATTTTTTGAAATTGTTCTGTACCAATCAGAACACTCTGGGATCCATAAATGAGGCAAATTAAAGAGTTATCTAGGCCGACCAAGGTATTACTCGGGTCTTGGATTTTCAATTTTCCAGCTGCCTAATAAATCTTTATGAAAGAAAGTATCAATTAACATTTACATACAGCAAGAACTAACAGTTTATAGCATAACAGAAAAGTATGCTCAAATAAAATTTTAAAAAGAATAAAAGTGGTGGCTCCACAGGGAAGATTGGAGGGATATTTCCACCCGTTCGTTCCACGTTTGCGATCACTGATGCTTTCAGCCATTTGATAGAATTCCGTTTGCTATAGCATAAATCATTGTGAAATAGCTCTGTACATATATTGAGTTTACATGATAAAAGCCACAAGCAGTAAGCACACTTACACTTCCTTTATTTTATATGATCTCTCAAAATTTTCGTTCCCCTTCGGGAACCTCTTCAGCGAGAACCTTCTTCAGCGAGAACCTTCTTCTTTCTAGAATTGCCAGTTGTAATTCGTCCGATTTCGAGGAGAATGAATTAGAGGGAGTGATAGATTTCTAGCAAGATCAACTTTTTTGTTGTGCCCTATCATTGGTCTTTGTCACATCTTGGTCATGTATTTTATAGTGCACCGTTGCGAAAAATGTTGTAGTTCCAAAGGGCGTCATCTGTAAAAGAGGTATGGCCTGCCAGAGTTCCCCCAGTCAGTGGCCGCTGGCGCCGTCCCTGAATGACAAGGATGAGCTGAGGATAAAAGAGAATGCAGGCCTATTTCTACTTCTGGAAATTTCCCCAGCCTTTCCATAACATTTACAGTTCGCTGAAAATTTCCTGAATCTCAAGAAGCTTCTTCAAAATTAGAGACCCTAATTCAATGTTACGAGAAGCCAGAAAACATGACTGACTTGTTCTGCTACTTTTGTATGCATAAAAATGAAATATGTATTTTAGTTGATTCAGGATACCACGACAGATTGAAGAATACTTATTCAGATCGATGACATTTCAATAGGCTTTGAAAAAGCAGTGCACTGTAGCCTTTTGGGTGCGATCATTTGTGTAGAGCTAGCTCTTGTACTATGGGCCCCTTCATAGCATGAAGGGCGTGACCAAAACGTAGTTTTAGTAAGGCCTCTGCACACTCTTTATAGCTTTTGAATACTTCGAAAACTCCAATGTTTTATAGCAAACTTGGAGTTCAATGATGCTTAGTGGTAGTAGGGAAGAACAGTTGTTGTCTGGTTCTGCTTGGAACTCATTCGAAGGGTTTGTTCCTTATATTAGCATTACCTAGCAAAAGAGAAGGGGGCCCAGCCCCTCCTCAAGAAGTAGAAGGAGGCTGAGCCTCCCCGAAACCCCTCTTCTACACCCCGGTTAATGGTGAGCAAAATGGTTGTCATTTATATGTTAGCAGATCGGAAATCGTTTACTCTTTGGTTTATAATAAACGGAGGGTGCGTTTATTATTTCTTGGAATTTTTCCAACCCCCCGGAGCTTGTAAGAGCCCGCTGCTTATTACTTTTTAGTGATAGTTGAAAAGCATGTCTACGGGTTAGTTTGATGATGACTACAAATGATTCTGGTATTTTTGAGTTTAAAATGTGCATTGTCTTGATAGTATTTATATTTCATACGTTTTATTTCAGCCCCCCGGTGTTTTCCAACCCCCCCCCGTATATTCCAACCCCTGATTTACTAGAGACCAAAGAATACGTTTGTGCTGGAATAGATTTCTGACTAATCATTTGTATGGAGCAACTGCAGCTGTCACCAGGCAAAGATGAGGGCCAAAACATATGCCAAGTTCAGTGATAACACAGAATGGGTACTAATGGCTTAATGTACATATTTACTGTGTGTAGTAAACAATGAAATTATTGGAATTCGAAGAGATAAAAGTGACAGCTGAACAGTGGGTTTTAGAAGTCAAGTACTACTCTGAAACTCAATCTGCGTAGGTTTTATCTATCTTAGGAATTTTAGATCTAAAAATTAAATTTTTCCAAGTTAGCAATTGTAAGTGCATGATATTGAATACTCAGATCGCCCATCATTTGACTATTGTTCAAAGTTAACTACCTCCTCACTGTTTACACCAGGCCCAAAAACAAGTATGGATCTGAATAACTTTGTGGAGTTGTAAATCGAAGCCTTGCTTCAGAAAGTATATATTTGTATTTAGGACATGTCATGTATATGAATGTAGGTCATCACAACTAACAGATATTAAGGTGTGTTTTGGTGATATATATATTAAGGTTTATTAATTTTTGGATAGCACTGAGGCATGTTATTTTGCCCTTTAGATACCTTGCTATTTTTGGTCTCTATCCAGCCTTTTGCGTAATCCCACGGAAAGACCACACCCTTTCTCGTATAAAACTGTTGGTCTGTAAGCATTTTGTCCTTTTGGCCCTGGTTCATACAGCACCAATCAGGGAGCAGACCCAACTGTGTTCAATGTCAGCCTGACGCCGTGTAAACAAGAGCGTAAAGTATAAAATACAGGAAAATACGGATTCATCCGATTTGATTCAAACGCAAATCCTTTGGTAGCCTTTCTGGTGTCGGAGCCAAATGGAGCAATCCCGTATAAATGCAACCCCAATGGAAAACTGTTAAATTCTTTAGTATGTTGATGCAGCATACCTATCATCTGTAGATTTACAGTGTTTATCATGGTTTCATATTATCATTAAATAGGAATTTAAAAAGAAGACATGCATTTATCAAATCACCCTTCCCAATATCAAATAGGGTGCTATACCTTGAAAAATACCATGGTGTTTTTCTTTAAAGTCTCGAATTGTCCCCCTCCTCAAATCAGCCCATTACTAGAGCGTCAAAGTGCTACTGGCCTCCCCTCGAATAAAACCCTACCACAGACTTTGATTTAGAGCGATGCTTAAATTTAGACTGTTCTTTTTTGATGTCAGCGAGAAAAGGTGCTCCGACAGTGAGCTTTTTATACAGTATATGTCAAATACTTTTGAAAACCCCCGAAAGTAAGCCCCCATGCTGGCGCTTCAAATTGTAATAAAGCCCCTCGAATAATCCCTCCACTCGAATAAGCCCTTACCCATAAAGTGCTAGGAATAGATATGCCTCCAGGGAGCTAATTTAAATATTTATGGTATTTCGTCCAAAGTAAGCAATGGAAAAGAGCACTTAGTAAGTTTCGTATAACACATCAATCTGCGGTATAATGGGAGCAGGGAACAGGTCAGCAGAGAACAATGTTAGTATTATGGTAGGGAATATGTAGGGTACTCCAGCTTCTTATCCAAGCAGCAAGGTTCACTTCAAAGCTTCTATTGTACCTTCTTGTATCTCTTGCATTTGCCTAGTGCTTGCCTAGACTTTGTTGACAGCAACTCAATGAGATTTTGTTAGACATGCATTCAATTTGTTTCCATAAGTGCATTATTGCACTTAAATTTGCTAGCAAGGTACCACGATGTTAATAGTAGCATGAAATGCAGTGAATGAGAGCTTAGAGCGTTAGGCACATCGAGATCCCAAACGTTGGCTCAAAATTATCTAACTTAATCCTTTCTATAGCTTTTTATCTCTTGGGAACAAGATTTGTGATAAAGAGATTGAAGTATGATATCTGAGAGGACTAAGCTTAATTTTCTTCGCGGTTGATTAACCATATCGAACGTATCCTGTTGCTAGGGAAAGGTAGCTGAAGCCAATGTGAAAGCTTCAGAAGGTTAGAGGCTTGATAGATATCAGTCCTATTGAGATAGGTTGGTAGTGAGCTTTAGAATGAGTGAGTCAGCACGTCAGCTAGTCCGTCTGTCAGTCAATGAGCCAGCAAGTAAATGAGTAGTGGATCGATGAGTTAGTGAGTGAGTGAGTGAGTGAGTGAGTGAGTGAGTGAGTGAGTGAGTGAGTGAGTGAGTGAGTGAGTGAGTGAGTGAATCTGCCAGTTAGTCAGTGAGCAATTGAGGTAGGAAATGATTGAGCTGCTGGGTGAGCCAGTGAATGAATGAGCTCATGAGTTATTCAGTCCATCAGTTGGTCAATGAGTTAGTGAGTTAGTGAGAGAGTCAGTAGGGAGTATGTATTAGGGAGTGAGTCACTTATTGAGTCAATCAGTAAATCAGTCAGTAAGTCAATTAGTGAGTGGGTGATTGTGTAAGTGAGTAATTGTGTGAGTGAGTGAATGAGTCAGTTAGTGAGTCAATGGGTGAGTGAGTGCGTGAGTGAGTGGTGAGTGAGTGAGTAAGAGCATGGGGTCAATGTGTTTGAAAACTCAATAAAAGATGTGGAGCAGTGTTTGCTACTAGAATGCTCGTAACTGTCGTATTACGACCACACAGAACCAAAGCTAATTATGGAGAGAAGGCTATCAAGAGAGAACACCCCGGGGCATCGCCTCGGGATAAGCATTAATTGGGTATCAGTGATACACTTAACGTAGGTTTTGATTTGCATGTTGATCATAAGACGAATAGCGTATGACGAAAAGGATTGCGAATAGAATCAAGCTTTCTTTTCTTGATTGGCAGAATTGAGGATCCAATAACCCCATAGGGCAGGTGTAGGCAATTATTGTTCTATGGTGCCACATGAGAAGCATGGTTATAGAGCTTGTTTGGTTATAGTTTATGGCCAAATACATGGCCATTTGCTGCTCTTTTTCGTGTTTTACTTTGTTATGGCCCCGGGGTAGTCATAGTTATTGTTTCCCGGGGTATCCTTCTTGTTTTGTGTGTAATGTAGCTTGTAAGTAAAATTTTTTGTCATGTACTTTTTGTGGAATGTAAAAAAGCATGAGAAGCAGAAAGTTTTGCAGAAATCCAGGCCAAAAAGCTGAACCCAGTGCTATACGACGTAAAGTAAAGGATATATGCTGGACGTAAACTAAAGGATATTTGCAAGACCACTGTTACATAGACATCGTAAATTCATAGGCAGAATCCGAATTAAAAAGTTCCATGACCATACCTATTTCCCTTAAGAAGCACTTTTTTGTGTAGTATGCTTCCATACTCCTGTTCGCTTTGCAAGAAAATCTGGAAACTATAGTACCCACTAGTTCTTGCACAACTGTTTTTCATTTTCAAGATATTTGATTTTTCAATACCACTATGAGTGTCGAGGCCATTTTAAGGCCCCTGTTTAGAGTTCCACATTACAACAAGATATATGATTATATGCTTGGTTTTGTCTGGGGCAGACGTTGTCATTTCCTGCGACAGGTGTTATGTGCTTCTTTGCCGCTAAACTCAAACAATTCTAGATGAAGTCTTAGACTGTGACTGGGGGTGGTACATATTAAGAAAATCATTGGAGGTTACGTAGTTAAGTAAAGCGCCTTGTATTTCACAACTTAAGTTTCCCAATATCTCTAAATTGCTGATATGATCGACCCTACATCTCACAGTAGATTTGTTACCTTTGTTATGTGTTTTTGGTTCACCTTGTGATATGAAAAGCGAAACAGAAGAATTGTTATAATTTCCGCTATTTGTTTTATTGGATTTTTGTTCGATTTGTTTTATTCAATTTTACCATTTAGTATCTAAACAGCACTCTGGCTTCAAAAATGAACCTCTGCAAATGGCCACTCGCTTCATCTTCTGCCTGCTCATTCTGCCTCCAATGTCCTACCTGGAAGATGGTAGGTATACCTGGCACTATATCTCGGTTCTTTTGTGTATCTCTAAAACTCTGTCTTTATTAAAGGATAGCTCATTATACTCAGATCTGCCTTCATTCTCATTTCCATATTTGATCACAGGTGATTCTCTCAGACCAGATTTTGTCTTTGTCCTAATTAGTACCACTGTGTATCTGCTAGAGTTAACTGTTGGCTTGGAGTTTAATATTAGATCATTAGTGAAGGCAAACCTGATCAGTCTTGTCCCCTTATTTTGGCCCTCCATGAAAAGTATTAACTTGATTACTCTACCTATGAATGCTCTCGGTATATTTGGTAGATCCTCTAATTCCTTTTTATTGATGGTTAATGAATTGTGCTTTGATAATACTCATCAACAACAGATCATTATGAAAGCATCGTGCATTGCCATTGGATGCACGTTATATATTTTCTGTAGACGAAACAAACGGTACATGAATTTTAGCTGTCATAGTTGTGTGTTTGCTGCTTCTTATTTCTTTACTATTATTTCTTTTATTTTCTTCATATTTTACATTTGAGTAAATTAGATGATTGGATGTGAAAGTATTAAATATTACCTTTGTATACGCAGACAAGCCAGTTATGCACTATCTTGCAATAGAGAGGTGTATGATTGTATATTATTGCACTACACGCCTTTTTTATAAGGAACCTTGCTCAAGGCCTAGTGGTATACTATGCACACAACACTAACAATCATTTAGATGCCGTTTGCCAGTATTCATTCGTTAGAAGTGAAGACTTTTAACGATTAACTGTTTGCTCTGTACTAGTTCTTTTCAAACTTTTTCTCAGCTTACTGTATCAATGGTATGCCTTTTCCAGCTCTTCATTTCCAACTCTTATCGCCTGGAGGAATTTTCCCCGATTTGCATTGTTCTCCCGAATTTTCCTGCGATGAAGCAGATTTATTACGTTATTCAATACACGCATGTCTACTCTGACAAGCCAAGCATTTGTGACTATCCTATAAATCTAGCTGGTTTGTCTAATGTTTTGTCTGCAGCTTTTATGTTGAATCCTCTCGTTTTCTTAGATAAGCTTCATGTTATGTCGAGATTCATTTGAAGGCTAATTTAAATGACAGCCAGGCTTTAATCTCAAACAAATTATTTTAACATATTGAGGTTGGACAAAGATTTTTGTATTCTCGTAACAGCCGAAACGGAATAGGTCTGCCTGCAATGAAAACAGAACCGGGAACTTAGTTGGGTGCAGGCGTTTTACGGAGAATAGGACACTGCGTAATTCCTCATTGCCTCTTTTTGTGTGACTTGGTTGTTGCAACTGGCCCTTTATATTGTCCACAGTTACATTCTACTGATAAGCTGTGTGATGTATTAGGTTAATCACTGTGGTCAGCGTATAATGGATCATTATAGGGGTTTGCCTGCTCGCAGCTTGACGTTTAAGCGATTGCTTCATGTTCCAGCACTTAACTGAGAGGTTTCTTTACTGTCTTGTATGATAAGTGTCTATTGTAAAGCACCGAAGCATCTTGTCTTCTTTGGTGAGTTTTCTTTTATTGTTAGTTGACTTAAATAGCCATTAATATCAATTTACACACAAAGCGTTTTGTGGCCGTCAATAGTCCAGTGCACTTATTTGAGGGAAAGCTTCAAAACCAAAATGTCGCCTTTAACGAGCTTATTTCACATTCTAGTCTTGTCGTGTTGATAGTATCAAGGGCGATTTTAACGTATTGGAGTGTTATTGATTTGTTGGAAATCCACTCATAGATTATGTAGCAATGCACTTGACTTGCACGAAAGGATACAGAACATGTCCTGTTGCAAAACTGAGCAGCCAAATTTTCTTAGGAATCAGTTAATCATTTCATCGTTGTTTTTTTATCGTTTTATATGAATAGCAATACAATTTGGCATGTTTAAGTATAGCCCAGGGACTGACCATGTTTATTGTGACCGCAGTCATTTTTGAACATCCAATAGTGAATATTGATTTCAAGTCTTTAATAATAAAGACTAACAATAAAGTAGTAGCATGTTTAATGAAATAAAATCTGGCAATTCAAGTGTAAATTATTTGAAGTTTGTGAAGTAAATGAAGGTATATAATGAAAAAGTGCTACTGTGACTTATTATCAGTTCTCAACGATAGTCAGCAATTTTAAAACATTTACAGATATTCTTTTAGCCATTCTCACAAATATTATTAACATTTTCACTGTGCTATCTACTTTATGTTAATAGTGTGGACCTATCACCGATTTTTATACACCATATAGTTGTTGGTCGCGTGTATACTTTGTATTTTCGACTTAATGTTCTTGTTCAGGTATAGATTTATCGGATAGTTATTTAGCTCTTATAATGCTACTATTTATGTTAGTCTCAAGGGCACAAAGTCCTCTTTTATCACAGAAGGTTATGGCTATTTGTAGTGGACTCTTTCCAAGTTCAAAGTTAATCAGGATTTCCCTATAAATATTGTAAAAGCAGAAAAGTTATGTCAGTGCATTTCATTACATTGTTTACTAATCTTGCTTGTAAGATGGCTTACAATATCGTTCATTATTGATTTAAGTCATGGCTGTCGTTTATTTTGCTTTTAACCTGCCACTATCAATAAACAATCCTCGTAGGCCTTCCTTCTGAAGCTAGTACTCGATTTACCTGTCCTTACGCGGTTTTCTGTATCGCATAGCACGCTTATTCTTATACCGTCCTGTTTTATTAGGCCTAGCATTGCAGATGAACCTAAGAATATGCCTGAAGTCAATGGTAAAGATGAAGAAACTACCGATTTGACCGAGAATAAACGGTTATCTCGATGGCCAGATAGTCAAGCGAAAGTTACAATATGGAAAGAGACTTACAAAGGGTATGTTATTTATGCCTATTTATTTGAGATTAGTTGGATTTAGGAAGAGACCAAGTTTTTCCATTCCAATTTGTCAACAGATTGTTTTCAAGACTTTCATTTATCGCTTTGCTTCGCGGTCAGTGATAAGACTTAAAACTCTTAAACCGCAATTCCTTTAGAAAATGAGTTTGTAATGAAAAGTCTCCATTCAACTAATCTTGCCTGTAATTGCATCCTTCATAATAATCGGCTATCCCGGGTAAACTGGTTAGTTAAGGCTTCGGTCAGCGGGAATTTCTTCCCCAGTGTGTGGTACTCACTCCGATTATATGGCTTTCATGTACCTTCCAGTAAAGATAGAATGATTCGACGTGGTGATGGAAATTCAATCATTGCTTCATGCAGTTGCATTAGAACTTTTTGCATACCCTAGTTTGCTATGGAGGTTGATAACACCTCTTTTGCAAGAGGTTTCTTCACCCACGGTTCCCCTTTGAGCAGATATCAGCTCAAAAGGAGACAGAATTCAAAATTCGCTTCTCTTGTCACGTTCATGTGTTATTCCAAGTCTTCTAACGTAAACATCTTGCAGCAGACCTACACGCTTTTTTGTAACTATAAGGAACCGCTTAATAAATAACCTAGATGTAGAAGGCCAAAAAGTTAACGAACTTGTGCTACTAAGGAAGAAATCTGTTAAGGGTATTTTCAATGTCCAATACTTTTAGCACTGCAAACAATCGAGAATTAAGAAGCCATATTTTGGCAAAAGTTTTGTACAATCCTCATAGCAAGTGCTCATCGGCGGGCATTCGTTGAGAGTTGCACTGTTCATAGCGGCCCATAGTGCCCTGTTTTAGTATTGCATACTTAGAATCTCTGTGACAATAAGTTCTTTATAAATATAAAATATGAATCGTGTGTTCCTTAGCAGATTTTGGAGATCCCTTAAAGCTGTCACCATAAATGGCACCCGTGTAGAGATATAGGAAATCCCTATGTAATGGAGCATGAAGCACAGCCTATTAACAGCTAGGTGGGAGAAATGGGAAAATTGCTACTCACTTGCTGGAGTAGTATGGCTGTGGTTGGGGCATTCCTAATTGATTAAGGCATGCTTACTCAGTATGGATTTGGATTACGCTGTACCCTGTTCCATTGAGATTTGGAACTTTACAATGCTACTTTACTCTCCTCTGAAAGTGTTGTATTTGGTCTGTATCTTTTTATTAGCGGTTCGAAGTGTTTCCCTGTTAAGACCTAGCAGCGTAACGTGTCCCCTTTTTCTGCGGGCGATACAAAGCTTTATTTTTCAACAGGAACCCTAACAAAATTGGCTTTTCATCGACATGAACCGTGTACTCTATACCTTGAGAACTTAGAGTTGTCAATCATGAATAAATTTATAGTCATGACTAAATATTATTGGAGATCCGTATGCATTGTTAGAAAATGTCCTTCCGATATCTGATATTCCATTTGGCTTGTCATGTCTTTGCAAGTATTCCCACAACGACAAATACAGCTGAATTTGGATTGGAATTGTAGGGGGACTGGAAATTTCCTAAAAACCTAATAAATGTCTGAATAACTGGAGTGGGTGGAAAATTTCTCTAATTGTAGTTGCTATGGATGTGTTTCACGATCTATTTCAGCTTTAGAAAAATTAAAAACACGATTTACTCACGTTACTTAATACTCAACCGAATTACAGACACAGAATAATAAACGGGGGATCTGGAATAAGGATGTCCCCGGGTGGAGGGGGGCGCTTATTCGGGATTCAAGAGTATTCAGCTGTTGTGTGGGTAATAAAACTGTATAGTCTACATTTGACGTACCGGCGTGTTGCAACTTACGGTTATTTTAGAGAGATTATTATTGTTCATCGTGCTGTCAATAAGATATACACAGTGGAATAATGAAGTAAGATGCAGAGTGAGGCTGTTTAGTCATGTGTCTTCATAGTCACATATCATTATAGTTAGAAGCTACGAGTGCAACAATAACGAATTTTGGCCTCTCCTTGAGTTATGAAATATGTTGATACGTGCACTGTATAGAAATGAGATGTTTTTGCTGTGTATGGACTTACTGTATTTCTCTTTTGCCTTGTTGAGTTAAAACCCGTTTCAAAACACCTTCCTGTTTGGTGGTTTGTGGTCGATATTATCAAGTTTTAGTTAACTGTTTGCCCAATTTTTATGTATGAAAATACCTGACTGTATTTTGAACATATGCATAGGAAACGGAAGAAGGGCTGCAGCCATGGGCATACGGAATTAGGGAGTGTGGGGTGGGGTTTGACACTCTCCGGTCTTTTGCAGAATCGTCGGTAGTCCTTTGGCTCGGTGGTAGAAGTTGTCATAAAGACGTGGTTTTCCGGTAATATTGGTGTCTTTCAACCCCGGTGGGAAATTTCTTTCGCTGCACCCCCACTCAAGAGTCTTAGCTGGTATGTCACTGGATGCAACTACCTTCCCAGACGGGCGGAACTTTTGATTTTGGTAATTTCTTCAGAAAAAAAACAACTTTCTTAGGTCTCAAAAATCCAGTTATGAACTTTCGTAGCTTTTTGAGCGGTCGAGTACTACTTTCTTACAAACCACGTTTTTATGAAAAAACAAGTTGTAGTTTTAGGGAGTTGTCATTTTTAATGGTGGGTACAGGGGTAGAAGAATTTTTGAGAGAAATGGAAAAGTTTTCTTACCCCATTCACTATGTTTAATAGTATTTGAAACCCCATTTTTAAATACTTAAAAGATTTCATACCCCATAATTTTGCTAATCATGACATACCTCCACATTCGTTTTGCTTAATATAGTATGGTAAGTTCTCCATGTGATTTGTTGCAATGGTGAGAGGTTGTCTCATAAAGTTGGGAAAAGAAAATTTTGAAATTGTGATGAGGAAAGAACATTTATCAGAAAAGAATTTTGCAAAGAATATTGCAATATTGCATATTAGACGATTAACAAATTTGAAAGAAAATGGTGTTTTGCTGTTGAGGCTGTGGGCATTATTGAATCTTTGATCAATTTTGGATTTGGATCAAGAGCTGGAAAATATCATAAATGCAACATGGATGTGAAAGAAAGGAAGCTGGAAAAATAAAGGAAGTGAGGAAACAAAGAGTATTTACTAATTATGTTCAATTAACGTTTCTTATGCACACATAAGAAAAAATAGCAGTAAATAATTACAATATAAATTATGTTTATGACGTGAATGTGTTTAAAAAATATGATACCCGAGCATATGCCTTAGCAAGCAATATTTGATAACCCTGTAAAACAAGGCTAGAAAATTTCATGGCCCTCCAAAAATTCTTCCACACCTGTACCCAGGATTAAAAATGACAGCTCCCTTTTGAAAATAGTTACAGCTCAATGGGGCTAGACAATAATCGATATTGGGAACTGTCTTACATCTTTTCTGCTCTTCTTGTCCATTCGGGCGGACAGTTTGCAGCGTCTTGCCAATGATTATGAAATATCTAGTTGCCGGTTTTTCGTATTTTTGTACAGCAGTTTTATGAACGGAATTTTGGATTGTACTGCCCTTTCTGCCAGGAACCTTGAGTGATTGTATCAATTGAATTTAGACCACAGGACTGTCAGGAAAGCCACCATGATCGTGACTTTGCTACTAAACAGATCACAGATGAATTAAGCGGGATTTCTTTCAGTGATGCTACAACTGATAATAACTAACTTCTTTATTTTATTGTAGCTAATTATAGTCAGTTAGATCCCGCCTGCAAATTCACCTTCACAACCAAGCTTTAGTGAAATTCAGGGGTGCTGCATAGCTTTGAGTTTTAGAATAACTAATGCTCCTACGTTGAGAATGAGTTGCCTTCTTCCTCTGCTTACCGTGAAGTACTGGAGAAAGAGGACGGTGGATATAAGTGCAAACTACAATATATGCATTTTTTTAGGTAATGCCCTTTGGTCTTGTGTTTCGACTATCTGTGATGTACATAAGAAGTTGCAGCGGCATTTTGAAATCAGAAGGTTATTTTCTTTCCAATTCTTTCCTGTAAGAGCGTGGAAATATTGATGAGAGAATAAAGTTGAACGTAGTGAATTTATTAATGCTTCCGGTGACAGTTGCGGTAAAATTTTACCCAGTTCGGCAGCAGAAGTGATAAAACAAACCGATTTATTCGAAGTATGAAGATTGTGCATCCAGATAGCAATGTTTACCTCACAATAAGTGACTAGGTCATCGTGACATCGGTCTTTTTGTAAAAATGCCCAGGATTAAAGCTAACAGCTCACCACACCTATAGAGAAACGCTAATTTGCTGCTCTATATTGGCTAACCAATGCTTCAACTTCCAAGTTCGTTTGCAATTCACCTTTTTTTTTAAATAAGCGTCAGGTACTTAACTTCAGCCTCAACTATGCTTATCATTTCAAGAATATGAGCCTACAAATATGATTATGTTATGCTTACTAAATTTTCCAACGTTAGTGTGAATAAGTTGTGGGGTACCATATAACACATTTTTGTCCCTTGAACTGAATCTTCTCTCTAGCTTAGCGGTTCCCAGCCAGGTGCCCACACCCCATGAGGGTGTAAGACATCTTTCCAAAGGGTACAAGAAGCGTTCTCTAAATGACGATTTATTTATTACACTCCTGTGGTTTTGAGCAAAATATGTTCTAGGGGGTGCGTGTTCAGAGCAAAATGTTTTTAAGGATGCAGGAGTAGCAGCGGCTCGAGACCACTGCTCTAGCTATGCAGCTTTAAATGGAACTTACAGGTAGAAGGCTGGAATGTCCAAGGAACTTGTACTACTTAAAACAAAACCCAGTGGGACTTCAATCTCTCGAATATCTTTATCATCGCCTACAATCGAGAATTAGGAAGCAAAATTTGCATATATTATGTGTAATCCTTGTAGCAAGTGGTTCATAGGCGGGCTTCCTTTTAAACTTGCAGTGTCCATAGTGCCCTGAACCCTTACGATATCTACGGCACTAAATCTGTAGTTGAAACTAAGGAACTTTTAAGGAATTATGAGATCAAAAGAAGTTCAGAATTAGGGAACTTTTAGAGCTAGGACTTGTGCTAGATTCCTTATAAAATATAAACGTGTATTTATGTTTTCTCATGGAGGTGTCAGAATCTCAAAGACAGTGTTTAGAGTATTTGTTTAGCCTTCGGATATGCATAGCATATGCTTATGTTTTGCAGCTATTTGAGCCTTGATATACTTTTGGCTTTTATTCTAATCAAAAGCGCTTAGTTAGTTTTAGTTTCTTTTGATGCAGGGTAAGTTATTTGCAGCGACGAATTAGAAAAACCAGGAAACTTATCACTTCCATTACTCTCCTATCTAATCAAAGTTAGGCAAGAGTATTTTGTATTCCAATTTAGTATATCAGAAAATCTAAAACGTGGAAGTGCAAGCATTAAAACGGATGACTAAGCTTACGATGTGATATTTTCTACAACCTAACAGACATAGGCGTTCAGTGGAGGGGGGTGTAGCGGAAGAAATTTGCCAACAGGTTTGAACAGGGCACCATAACTGCCGAGAAGCCATGACTGTTATGCCAATGTATATGGACGAACCAGAAATAACCGTCTGCTTCTGCAAAAGTGGACGGACAGTATTGCCTACAAGGCATTCAATTGTTGCAATTTGCATGTACGCGTCTTTTGTTTTATAGGAATTTTTTTTACGCACAGTACTGAAACTTTGTTAGCTTTTTCGTAATTTCAGCACTGGAACTTTCTTAAGACGTTTCCTAGCAGAAATAGTTGAGTTTGAGTATCACTACACGTTTTTATTTTATAAGAAACCTAGCTCAAGGCCTAGTGCTAAAAGTTTCTTAATTTTTGGCCAAATTTTAGTTCTAAAAGCTTCTTAAAAGTTTCTTAATTTAATGAAAAAGATTTCATTGAAAACGATATAAAACACGTAAATATGCCAAACTATTAGCATGGTGTCAAACAAAAGACGTTAGTGCGACTCTAAATCTAAATCAACCTCATGTCCAGATCGTCAATTTCCGTAAACTTATGTAATCTTCAGTTTGGTCCTCGAAAAGGGTACGGTATTGGTTCAGTTCTGCTTTGAGCTAGGTAATTGTTCCAATTTGCCATTCGTTATAAAATGCGCATATCTTTCTCTCAACCAAAGGATCTTTTTCATATCTTTCTCAAAAAATTTTACTTTAGTTGACGCTTTTTACATCCGTGGAGGAAATATATTTCGCAAACCCCAAACTGTGAAATAGCACAGAAATTTCTAAAGTTTCTTAACTCTTTCGTTGTAGTTCTAAAAGTTTCTTAATTTTTTGCGTGTCTAGTACTAGGTTGCTTATAAACTGGTTTCTTATAAAAAAAAATTCGTGTACAGTGTTACTCAGATAGACAAGCAATACACCTTTTTTTATAAGAAAAACACTTTTCCTGAGGCTCAATTTTCTTAACTTTTCACGAATTTGAGGCTGAGAATTTCTTAAGATTTTCTTAACTTTTGTAGGAATAAAATGGCTGAAACAGGCTATTCTGTATTTGTTGGGCCATCATATGTCTCGATCTTTGTGCGAGAGTTTGCAAAAATGAGCCAATATCAATTTCTGGCACGTAAAGAAGGTCAACTGTGATTTTCCTAGCATTTTCTTGAACTTGAGCCTTGTGATTTTCTTAGTATTTTCTTAAGATTTTGACCACTTGAGCCTCATTTTCTTATAACCTTTTTCTTATAAAAAAAGGTGTACACAAACACAACACTGAAATACATAGATTTTCATATGCAATCTACGTAAAGTAACTAGAAGGGGTGATGAGCTAGCGTGATAATTGGAATATCAAATATTTTTCAACTTATTGTCTGTCTTAGGACTCGGAGCTCCAGTTCTTAACTTTCTTAACTTTTTGACTATCCGAGTACTACTTTCATATAAACCTCATAAAAAAGCGTGTACTGCTCAAGGTCTCCTGAATGCGGGATCTTTTAAAGATGGGGTTTTGAAGTTACAGTCATTTATCCAATGATAGTGTTCAGATCATAGCATTATACTGATCGGAATCTCGGAAGATGGCAAGATACTTGGCAACGTCACTTAAGGTTTGCTGATTATCAGCTGTTACAGCTAAACCTCTCGCGCCATTTTGGTGAGTCCTGCACAATGGCATTTGTTGTTGAAGAAGTGCAGAAGATAAACTTTGGCATTGCAACAATTGTGATCTCGCCGTACAATAAAAATCGAAATTATCCCTCTTTATGTGGTGCACGCGAACAACCCAATTTCAAACATAGATAAACACTTCTGAAAGACAAAAGCTGCGCGTGTGCCCAAGGCTTTAACATTGAGGAACAAGACGTACATGTTGTCATTTGTTGGGGAACAAGAGGTACATCTTGATATGTATTGAGAAGTGAAAGTCTTGATCCACGATGTTTTTACGCTGAGGTACATCTATCACGCTATCACTTGTTTTGAAAACTATTGACGCTTGTGGGAGAGCATTCCGTTCCTACAAAGTTTTAATTAAATGAATTGAATGTTGATAGGGAAGAGTGCGGTCTTTCTGTAGGTATCGTAGGGTTGTCTATCGTGTGCGGTAGCCGCCGTACTTAGACCAATTGTCTACTCAAATAAGGAGGCACTGGTCTTATGAAAGTTGTTATTAAGGATCGTTATTTTGAGAAACTATGATAATCGAATAGAATTCAAATACGTTTTTCGTTAAATAGGTTAGATCAAGTTTAGATAACGTCTCCTAGATTGAATTAACTTGATTTTTTGTTCATAAGTGGCATGGTTAGACAGTAACAGTGATAGTAAAGAAAATGATTTCATTATGATGTCCTGCGATTTCCCATAGATCTCGTTGAGAATGTTTCTGTCCTTTCAGATTGAATCAATTGCATGCAGGGCAGGCATTTATTAGCGTTTAGAATCAACATTTAATATCTTTATAATTCGTAGCATACATTAAAAACAAAAATTTTCAGCACGTAAACTTTTGGACAATTAACTTCGGCAAAAATATTTCCTGAAAAATTCAGGGTATTTCGGTTTGTAGCCCCGAAAATTTTTGCATCTAATGTAAGATATCTCCTTCGATTTTGGCCGAAATATGTGTCATATTGATGCATAGTACCTATATTTTGTGTACAGTCATAAAGTGGTTTTTGGCAGTGATAAACGGTAAAAGTGTGCAGTAGTAGAACGTTTTTCAGTGACGTGACTTTTGCAGCAAATATTGCCTTGATTGAACCATCAGCAGCGATATCAACAGCAATCATTAATACAAATTCCCAATATATAGCAATCACTAATCAATGTTCATTCAGTCAACTCTGAAGAGTACTGATATTGTTCACATCATAAGCAAAAGTAAGGGCGTGGTCAGAAAAATTTCTTTTAAGGACTCCACCCAATACCCATGGGTATTGTAAACAAAATATGTAGTGATATGTTTTCTTTATAATTAGGCATGTTTGATTAATGGAAGCAGGTAAATTCTGTCGTATATAATATACACGTCCACTTTTTTATGAGAACTACGACTATTTCACATGTTTTTTTATAAGAAAAAAGTTTATGAGAAAATGAGGCTCAAATGACCAAAACCTTAAGAAAATCCTAAGAAAATCACAAGGCTCAAGTTCAAGAAAATGCTGAGAGAATCACAGTTTATCTTCTTTACATGCCAGAAATTGACATTGGCTCATTTTTGCAAACTCTCGTACAAAGATCGAGACTTATGGTGGCCCAACAAATATAGAGTAGCCTGTCTCAGGCCGTTTATTCCTGCAAAAGTTAAGAAAATTTTAAGAAAATCTCAGCTTCAAATTCGTGGAAAGTTAAGAAAATTGAGCCTCAGGAAAAAAGGTGGTTTTCTTATAAAAAAACGCGTACTACAACTGTCTTAGCTTGTTAATGATTTCTTTACTAGAGATTTCTTAGGACTTTCTTAGCAAGAATATTCAAGCTTTTGTTACGATTAGCCCTCAATAAGGTGGACACTACACAAGCATAGCAGTGAAATAAATAGATTGAACAGAATAGATGGTAACTTGGGTGAAAATTTTTAAATGTGTGTCAGCTTATCAACTTTCTTAAGTCTCAGAAATCCAATACTGAATGTCTGAACTTCTTGGGCAGTCGCGTACTGTGTCACTATTCGAAACAGAGCCTGACACTACGGGATGCGTTTATTCACATTTCTCTTGAGATTAGAAGAATACCTTGCCTTAGGATCAAATTCAGCTTCCTTGTTGATAGCCGTTAGGACTCAGAGCTATCCTTATGAATTGTTCGGGGGTGTAGGGCCTACATTTTGCTGATAATTATGGGCTTCACTGCAATGATTGAGAAATATCTTTTTGTAAGAGAAGATATCATGAATATTTAACAAGTTATTTCATTGACAGTACCCTTAATTTTTCTTCTTGGGCCCCTAGAACACAGAATATTGAAGACAAAAACCGGTAGAATAGCACATTTGCCGATAGAATTTTTGTCTGGAGGTGTACCACGTCCACACCCATGTAGTTAAGGACTAGATAGGAAACCTAATGATTTAGGTAAAAGACGATTCCTTAGTCGATGAACTGTTGCTGGAAGTTCAGTCAATTTGGCCCTCAACGGGGAAGCGATTTGGTTTCGATTTGCAGAATTCTAGCATCCATGATGGTCTTGACGCTTTTATTAGTAGGATTCAAAATGATTGGTTTGCAGAACTCAGGAAGGATTTGCAGATTGAGGGGCAAGGGAAACGAGGGACATTTACCCCACACCCTATATTTTAAATATAGGAAAACCTTGATTAATGCATTATTGTGTGTAGGAAAACCTTGATTTATTTCACAGTTATTGAAAAGAGGTCTTCGTGAATTTGATAAAGCGTGGTTCATAGTTTTGTTTCCGAGTGAAGGGCAAGCGCTAATATCTTGAGGAGACTTTTCCATATTTGCGAAGACTGGGGGCATGCACCCCCAATGCTCCCGTTCCTTTGGTCTCTGCTGGTTGCAAAAGTTAACAATGAGTGAGGTTATGTTGTACATTGCAGTTTTAGCTTTAAATGGATATATGTTTTATCTATAGGAATGTGATTTATAAGAAAGCAGTACTCGACTGCTTAAAAGTTAAGTAAATTTAGTGCTAGATTTTTGAAACCCAAGAAACCTGAGAAGATTAGATGGGAGCAAATTCATATTACTGATTGGATATTTACATACGAATTGTCGGAAACAGTCGAGCTGTTTGGGAAGAACTAGATCTGTTTCTATAGTGAACAAGTTAGGTACAATAAACTTTACTTTTTAATAGATTGTCATGGACTTTTCAGCGGCTGTTGATCATAAAATTATGGATTAGATAATTATATTCTTTCCCTTTCTTTTTTTAAAAGCAGGATTGGTATTTTGTATTTTTCGCCGCCGAAATCCAGATTTGATGAATTTCAAAATATGTGGTTTAGTTTCTTTTCCTTTTCTTTCTTGTTTCATGCTTGCTCTATTGATACTACATTGCAACAGTCAAATCTACACTGTCTGTTTTAGAGAGGGTATGATGTTAGTTTAATACTTAGAATCGGCGTTATGCTAACTGGGAGCTTTGCGCCCCCCCCCCCCCAATGTCTATGAAAGTTTAAGAATGGTTGAGCTCGACTGTGTTAGGTCAGTAACTGGATGGGCGACTTTCCAGACAAACGACCAAAGCAACTCCCTCCGCCGTCCTTCGGAAGGGACGTTAAACTAGGGGTCCCATTCCTGGATGAAACATGCTCAGCAGGCCTAAATTAGCTGAAAAGGCTACTCAAAGTAAAGTAAACAACAGCAACAGTAAATAGAAGGTTTACCAAAGTACAAAATGTAATTTCATTTCCTCAGTTGATCATGATTGGTCAGAGTTATGTCTCTTTTGTGATATTGCAAATACCTTCTGTTAGTAGCAGCTTTTTCCGGAATATACAAGTTATCAACAACAAAAATATTGGCCACCCTTTCCTGAATGCCCCCTTTCCTGAATGCCCCCCCCCAAAAAGCCAAATTCTCTAAGCACATCTCTGCTTAAAGTCGTACAAAATGTTAAAGAGGCTGTTAAGGACGTTGAATATTCACCTTATGCAGAAGCACATGCCAGATAAAGCTTAGAGATAATAAGGGTGTGGAATAGAAATTCTTCGTGTAGTAGTTTCCATGAGCAACGCAAGAATCCTGATATGAAGGTATCAAATTCAGGAAAAAATTTTCCAGTGTGTGATCTATTCGTTAAGTAAGTTTATGATTAGGTCTTAAACCAGATATCAAATGCATACAAGGAGATAAGTTGATGTGATAGTCAATCAGAAACCGTTTTCTCTGAGACAACTGCTCTTGTCGTTACAATTCAATGCATACACTTAAGCACCCAATAGCAGGGGGGCCAGGATTGCAAACTTTCAAAATTTTCACCATCCAGGTCCATTTATTAACACTCCCTACATACAGAATTATGCAGAAAATCTAACCTCCCCCATTTTGTTCACTCCTCACTTCAACCAAAGATTTCAAAGTTATAAAAAGGATACAAATCAATTGTTCAAAGGAGGAAGGAAGTCATAGCACAACCATACTAGATAGTAGTAAGTGAAATTTTACACTTGTGGAGACGTTCAAAGTAAGTAGTTGAATTGTTCGGTTCTCTATACTGTTCATTGAAGTTCCCCCCTCCCACCTTTTAGCAAGTCCCATATTATACTGGTCATGGAAAAACCATACCCACTTCCATTTATTAGCACCTAAGCTTTTATATTATTTTACAAAATGCCAACTGCCCCTCCTTATTGTACCCCCTATTATTGGGTGCCCGGGAGTATTGAAGGTATGGATGAACTACACTTTTGTATAAGAAACCGCTTGGCATTCAGCACTTACAATGTCTGCAGTGCTAACTTTGGAGTAAGAATAAGCTAACTATTGAGGGACTTTTGGTACTACATTTTGATCAAAGGAGGCCCAGACATATGGAGCATTAAGACCTAGTCGTTGAATCAGGTTCCTTATAAAAGAAAGAAGTTAATCGACTTGTGCTAACTATTATATTATTCAAGACACAGTTTATAGTTAGATTTGTACCATCATCATCTTACATGAAGGAAATAGTTCGAACTGTACCCCTCCTGCTAGAAGACCTTTCATTGGCTCTATTTCAGGTTTATCTATTTGCTCTAGAATTTATTTTATGGTTGACTCAAACAATTGCTTTGCTGCACTGTCTTGGACCGAAGGAAACACTTAACATATGTCTTACGTTCATCTTGCAGTCAAGAATGCATAATGCTTGTATACTATGCCGCAGTTAAGAATGCATAATGCTTGTACAGCATGCCGCATGTGATTGTCGTAAATGCATCAATGCACTACGATTTACAAATAGCTTATGATGTTAGGTTTAAATTTTCTTTTACGGATTGTTTCGGGTTCTCTTAGCTGAACACTTGACATACCTATGGGTTGCTGGGTGTGTAGTTTTCTTAAATGTATCTTTGTCCTAGTTTTCTAGAAGGCTGCGATACTTCCTTTGATATCAAAATAAACTTGGCACAAAAGCCGATTGGTCAACATCGCAGAAATTTTCTCAAGAAGAAGTAGACTTTTATTCGTGTTACAAAGCTACATTATGTACAAGGCTGCAGTGGATCTTTTAACATACAAACTAGTGGGGGAAATTCCCCACCAGACCCTTAAATTTCCCCATTAGTTGACCTATCATTCCCTACTAGCAAGTGCCATTTTTATACAGATGCTTTGAAAATTAACTTTCCATACTTTTCATATTATGCTCAGGTGTCTAATTTGTTCCATCGGCTCATTACTTCCAATCAACGTATGTTTGATTTTTTCTTCCACTGCACAAAAGTCAGATAGTTAAATCGACGTCCACGGTTGCGATGTTCCTGACTGTCAATCCCCTTCCCCGATCAGTATAAATTCCCTAAAAGATCCCCCGCAAGAGGGTCCACTTTGAAGGATGTGGCCACAGCGAGGCTGTAAGGATACCATAGTATTGGAGATCATTCATAAGTTTCTGAAAAATTCAGATGTACCCCCATTTTATTGTAAACTGGTGCGTCAATGACCTATGGTAGAAGTAATAGGAAGAAAGCTGTAATCTGATTGTGTTTGAACCCCATTCTGTAGTCCTGACTCTTTTACAACCATACACAGGCTGCAAAGCCCATACTTTGTACCCATTGAAGCAGTTTCAGTTCCATCATCAGGTGATCAAACAGTTGCTACAACCTATATATTGAAGTCAGATTTTGAAGCACAATATCAAAAGCTAATAAATGGAACATGCGCTAGCAGAGCATTACCCAGGAAACGAGAAGGGGGCCCAGCTCCTCTTTGAAATGTAAAAAAGGAGAAATTCATTGCACACCCTCTGTATAAGAGTATAATCTTTAAGAACATTATGGTTCAAAATCGCTGAAATTTTAGAATGTCCTAAGAATAATTCATGGCTCAAGCTTGTTTTTTGTTTTAGAAAACTTATCCAGTCTGGGAGTGTCATTTACCCACTTTTTATTTTAAGAATGCACGCATCTTTACTAAGAGAAACAAACTTTCTGCGCTGCGTTCAGTCTGAATGTTTCTTAGTACTTTGTCCAATGGAGCTTTGGATGTTTCTTAAATTCCTGCAATTTCTAATAAGGCTACTGCAAAACGAGAGATAGAATATTAAAGTTCTGTGAAGTAAGTGCGTATTTTCTTTTTGTCCCGTTTTATAAAGAATTTTTCTGAATAAACAGTTTTGCCGCTGAGTCTTAAGTGTTTCTTAAGTTTTGCATCGCTTCAGCTTCATATTTCCTATATATTTCTTTCATGTTGAAATGAACGTGTGGTCTATACGATCACTAATGCTAAAAATTGCCGAGGTTTAAGAATAACCTTAGGCTCAAAATCATAAAATGTTAAGAATATTAAGGCTCAGCAAAAAGTCAGAGGCGGCACCATAGGGGACTTCGGGACATGACCCCCCACTTTTTTCCAAGATCACTGTTTTACTTCATCGAAATTCGTGTAGAAAAGGCTATCATATCATTGTCAAAATAAAGAATTACATTCCTCAATGACTGAATATTTGTTCAGGAAAAATTTCCTTTTGCAAATGTACAGAAGGTTTATTGACTCGTTATCATCCATATCTCCAGAGTGGACCTCATATGGGCATTCGGTCTGAATTTTTGCATTGTCTTGTCAAAGCCGTGCCTGGTGAAATATATGTTTTCAGGTTGTTTTCAGGTCTTCCTGTTTGTATGGCGAAGGGCCGTAAATTTTGTTCCGTTTTTAAGCAGAAACGGGACAACAAGAGAGTGTCAACTGTTAGATTCATAGCAACGTCAAGTCATTCAAATGTTAGTCTCTTTAGGCCATAGACAGACACTTTGGATCATAATACCAGCATACCAAACTGAAGCATAAGTACAGCCTTATACAATCTTGCGCTGCTCTGTGATTTCGCCAGTGGTCAAATGGACACGAGATGCAATCGAGCCATGGAAATGATCACCCATGAAAGCCTTCAAAGATGGATGAAAGATAGTCTCAGTCAGCTTGTTTCCAAACAAGGCTTCACAGCCCTCATGACTGTAAACAACAATGATATTCGGCAAATGAGGAAAATATTGCGGTGAGCTTTCAAAATTATAACACATATTCACTGTAGAAGGAGCACTGTAGCCCATGAGCTTCTTAGGCGATAGATATGAGCACTTTAGAGACCAATAACACTGTTGTCATGTTCGCAATTTTTAAACAGAGTGACCGTGGCTTCTACTTCCGCTTTTTAGGAATAATAATGAAAGGAGTTGTGTGGTCATTGAACAAATATCGCGTTGTGGGCGAGTGGGTGCCCGCCACTGAATACTGTAATGACTCGATTAAGCCCCCCGGGTGCTTATTTGTCAGAAGCGATTTTTGCTGTTGGGGGCTCTTTCGGGGGGGGCTTATTCGAGGGAGGGCTTATTAAATTTAGAGGTAGGCCCTCAGATCTACCGAAGACAGTATCTTGTACATATCATTTTTCAATTTGAAGTACTTTGATTTAAATGTAAATCGAGATGGGATCAAGGAGGAGAAAGTTGGAGAGTTGTTCTTGACAGCTTTTACTTTTCGTTGCTTCTCTGAGCAACGTAACATCCCTGTTCCTCTTGAAACCTTTTCAGTCACTGCTGAAAGTTGTTCGTCCTAGCTCAAGTGCTTATGAGCAATAACCCCAAGGTATTTAATATTTTCTAAGATAGAAATATTTCATCACTTACAACGAGAGCGGGCTGGGCTTATTGTATCATTCAGTCGCTTCCTGCTGCTAGGGACAAGACACTGTGTCTTAGCAACATTGAGGGACAATTTATTTGCTTGTAGCCAAGTGTTTTATATCGAAGTGTAGGGCATTAATATAAATAATGAATAGACCAGCCGTATTGAGTAACAGGAATTTCTGAAGGAATTGCCCAATATAAGGATCTGTGACGAACTTGGGGGGGGGCTGCCATTAACGCCCCCTGTTTCTTACGCCTATGGTGTCATGGGATAGTAGGGGTGTTAGAAAATGTTGCAAGGATCCAATATATAGGAGGGGGTTGGAATTAGCGGAGTGTGTGGAAAACGTCCCTACGTACAATAGCTATGAATGTGTTTTACAAGTAGTTTCAATCAAGTAGAGAAAATGAAAAACACGATTTTTTCACGTTACCTAATACACCTTTTTTTTATAAGAAAAATGCTTTTTTCTTGAGGCTCAGTTTTCTTAACTTTTCACGAATTTGAGGCTGAGGTTTTCTTAAGATTTTCTCAACTTTTGCAGGAATATAATGGCTGAAACAGGCTACTCTGTAATTGTTGGACCACCATAAGTCTCGATCTTTGTACGAGGGTTTGCAAAAATGAGCCAATATCAGTTTCTGGCATGTAAAGAAGATGAACTGTGATTTTCCTAGCATTTTTTTGAACTTGAGCCTTGTGATTTTCTTAGGATTTTCTTCAGATTTTGGTCATTTGAGCCTCATTTTCTTATAAACTTTTTTTCTTATAAAAAAAAGGTGTAGTCGATCGAATTGCAAGCTCGAAAATAGTGAACGAGAGGTCTGGAGTTTTTTCAAGAATGTAACATGCGAGGGTTAGAAAGCAGGGCCATCCCTGGACATTCAAATAGGGTTCTCTGAGGAGCATATTAAAGGTGGCTCTGTTGTAAACAGAAAATCACGTGGCACACGGGGGAAATAAGATCAGAACCAATATATGCTGTGAGAAAAGAGTCACGCAAGATGCAAAACTGGAACTGGGCACTGACTATAGCAGTACAGTTACTAGTGCAGATTGATATGACAGAATTTTGTGTATAATTGTCAGCAGAATTACCACCGACTGCTCACCCCCCCCTCCAGAACAGAGCTGCTTAGAGTGCTTAGAGTGTGAGACCCCCGTGAGACCCCGTGAAGCACCACAATGTTAGGAGACTGTAACTGTGACTGAACTGTGCCAGAACAGATCTCGCAATATTTCAAACGTCATCAGCATGAAAAGGGTACACGAGGAAGCAATTCAGCGCTAATTTTACCTTTAAAGAGAACAGAATCTGGCAAGCAAACATCTGCTTTCCAGGGAGCAAAACTTTTTACTACTCTCCCCAAGATAGTTCAGGGTGAAAGCTCTTTCCTGCTCGTAAGGCATAAGTTTAAGTTACATGCAAAAACACCTTGAATATTCTTTCGATTAAAACAATCTTTTTTGTTTCGTTGAGCTGGCCCTTGATTAGTAGCAGAAAATATGTTTTGAACTAGTTACGTAACTTGTGTAAATATTATATACTTATTATTATTAAATATTTGCCGCTGGATGGGTCTGGATATCAGAGATGAAGGATTCGGAAGGTGAAGGGGCACAGCAGTTGAAAGGACTTATGCCGCACATAGACCGCTGCACCCAAGTGAACTAACAGTGTGTATACCTAATATATTTTCTGTACACATAAAGACCGGGAGAGTCGGGCTACGATAAACAGAGTGTGAGAAGAGTTTATTTGCTTAATTAAAAAAAATTTAGAGCGGAATTCTGTGGTTTGCTAGGGCGTCACCTATAGTTGCAAGCATGTCCTCAGTGCAATCTCTGGTTCGAGTAGAAACCTGATTAAGGGGTTTGTCTTTTATTCGCTTTATAGGTTTGTATTTAACATTTAGGGTGGTCCAGATATTGCCCCCGTTGGAAATCAGTCTCATATTTCTGTCTCGTTTGATCAAGCTGTTTTGGTTGTTTTATGCTAATCAGCTCATTACGAACTCATATATCAAAATGGCTGCCGCTCAGTACTCCGCTGTCACACATTAGTCCACATTTGTTCATCGCAGTTACCCAGCCAAAATTTGATTACGTCTTATTGTTCAGAAGTACAGGAATCATGATCCGTATACAGGGTAATATCCAAGAAGGTATGCATGACTGGAAAGATATCGACGGCAAATTCGAGTATCCCGCTGATGTTGCTGGAGCTAGGCACCAGAGCAACCGGTCCAGCTTCTGCTCAACTTGCTCATCGTATGACAGTGATTACTCAGAGTAAGTGAGTTCAGTAGGTTTCTCATGAAGCGGTTACGATCCCAAGTTTATTGCTGAATCGTTATAGATTTATGCTTTTGCTCTAGAAGAGCATTGTGAGCACAGCACTAGGAAACGTACGGCCTAAACTAGTAGTATCTTGGGTGGTATGTAATGTATGCAGTCTTGGGGTGGAAAGATCAAAGATCGCATCATCACTTCGCTAGACATAAGGTTCTCATTTTGTATAACGGATCTTACACAGCAAGATACCTTACAGTTCCCAGTAGAACAAGAGTCCCATCAAACTGCACATTGTAAGCCACTAAGGCCTATGAAAAGTGAAGACAAAAATAAATTGTATTTCTTACAAAATTGTCTTAGTTTAGGACAGCTCTCTTTCCCTTTTATAGAGAGTATTCAACAGCAAATCATCCATGATGAAGTTTTGAGAACTGAACTAATTGATCAATTCATATTTTGCAGATTTGTCATTTCCCGTTATCTTTTTTATGAGTTTTATGCTGTCATTGCAGTTTTGAATGTTCTGTCAAAGTTTTTGGGACAATGGAATAAGTACTGATGCTCTTAGAGTTTTGTCAACTATTTGACTGACCACTGGCTTCATTTTTCCTAAAAAAGTGTGTAAAGTCCCTCAAACTTATAGCTAAGTTTGTTATTGGGAGTAGGCAATATGTTGGTATTGTAGGAAGATTGGTTTTGGGATTAATGTAGAGTTAAAGTTTTGATAAATCAAAAATACAACTTGAGTGGGATCTTTTTCATAGTTTTGAAACATTTGAAGTTGTATTTTGCAATTTCAGTGCCATAACTAGATTTCAGTGCAAGTTCCATTGCCCCTGATACCCAGTTTGCCACCTGGAACTCCAAAGCCATTTCAAAGCCTCTTTGTACATGTTTTTGCATCTCCTCAATGATATGGAGGATAGACACTGTGCAGCTTTCCACATGACTGACTTTTTGGTTGATAAGTATTTTCCCATGACATGTGAAGCACTGAAATAAATTATTCCTCTCATGAAAACAGAATACATGCTTCAATGTCAGTTCACTGTCTTTTTACATGCTTTGAATCAAGCTCATAATCAGGCCTGTGTTTCAGGGGTGGCAAAATTGTCTTAGAAAATCAATGTGGTACAAAATCTGAGGGCTTATTTCAGACCTTTATGTTATCACAATTATTAAAATCAAATGGATGAATGTGTGTGCAAGAAAAGCATCAACTGTCTTATAGAGGCCAAAATTGAGACCAACTGAAGTTCAGGAGATGTCTCCTTAGCTACAAGATAAAGGAATACTAAAAAACTGCAGAAAAATTTCCATGGATGGCAAAAAGCTGGCATCCTGTTGTCTAGGGGTGCCATTTGCCACCCCATGCCACCCTATAGCTAGGGGCCTACTTTGAATTTTTGGAGTTGGACATCTCTTAGTGTTTTATCTTATGATGGTTTGCTGAGAAAAAAATTCATGTTATATGCTGTCTGTTTCCAAATCCATGCTACACTAAGGTGAAATACCTGGTTATCTTGGTATTCTTACTGACACAGATCTAAAATTTAGATTTTCTGAATCATTTGTCTAAGTCTGTCCCAGAAGAAGAAAGTATACTTCAGACCCAAAATTTTCCCACTCTCAGTGTTTTGTAATTGTGGAAAAGTACTATGTGTTAGTGATGGTTGAAGGCTAAATTAAAGTAAATTAATAAACTATCAGATGCATTATAAATTAATAAACTATAAGATTATATGGCATTATTTTTTGTTAATCATCAGAGGGTGAAACTGAGTACTCTCTTCATTTATACATGCCTGCCTAGAAGGATTAGTAGTTTTGCATAGTAGGATGTTGCATCAAATTTTGCTAATACTACCAGCTTTAGGAATCATCTGTTGCCCTGATTCCCCTGGAACCATACTGTACTGTTGCCTGCACATACTGGGGGTATTGCTAGATCATTGTTTTGTTTCTGCTGTATCCAGTTTAGTAATTCCAATCTTTATTAGTCATACCTTTTTGGAAGAAATGCAGACTTTTAATGCACTGTCAATGCATATGAACTCATATTATTGGTTAGAGTAGGCATGTCCAAGGTTTTTTGTAATAAGAGCCAAACAGGAAAAGTAACGAGGAGCCTGGTAAAACACTACATATATAATGTACATTACTAAGTTCAAAATAAGTTAAGAAATCAGGGCTATGTTTTGAAATGCATTATAAAACCTCACAGAGGGCCTAAAGAGCCTAGTCTGCAGGCAACAGTTGGCCTATGGGCCATTGTTTGGATGCCTCTGGCCTAGAGCAATGTTTCTACTTTTCACTAGAGCTGTATAGATTTATGAAGGAACAATTTAAGTATTTTTGTTGAAATGCTGTCTGAAATAACAAAAGTCTTTTCCTGACTTGGCTAGAGAGCTGGCTTATGATAAAGCTTTTTCCTTTAACTTTACCATAAGGTACTAGAACTGTGCTCAAGCACACAGCCAGCACTGAAAGGGGGCCAAATCCAAGAAAAGCTCTCTGATCCTAGAATTTTTTAATGCCCCTTTTCTACTAAGTATCCAATAGTGCGGCCTTATCAAAAAATAGCCCCTAGAAGTCAGTCTGACTGGTTATCTTGCTTCAAGTTTCTCATTCTCTAAGTTTGAGGGCGACAACCTGTTTTCATCTTAAATTATTGGGTGAGCAACTTATATTAAAAAAGCAGCTGTTTTTCATGAGTAATTGTCTTGATATAAACGGTCTTTAAAGAAAGTAATACTCAAATGCTCAGATAGTTAATAAAGCTCAGTACTGGATTTCTGAAATATGTGGAAGTCTGTAAGTTGATGCGCACTTGAAGTTCCAATTTTCACGCATGCCTATCATCTCTTTTGCTTGAGTTGCATATATTTCCTACTTAAGGTATGCATTTCAGTGTTTTCTTTGTATAGTGCCTGTCTGTGTGAGTATCACTGCAGTTTTACACGAACTCGAATATTCTCGCTAACAATTCTTAGAAAGTTTTAGTACTGAAATCATAATAAGGCTAGGGAAATTATGGTGTTAGGCCACAAATACTTACTTATGAAAAAGCGTAAGTGTGCTGGTATTAGTCAGTTTTGATATATCTTGCCAACACATCAGAGATGATTTGTGAAAATGTGCATTCACAGTAAATAAGAGCTCACTTTGCGACTGTTAACGTCAGAAGTTCTTAACTTTTGACCCTCCAACTAATCCGACTAAATTCATGAACGGGGGGTAATGGTCAGTGACAAGAGCATTCAGTTCCACTTGTTACTTTCTGTGCTGTGCAGGGACCTCCCAAATTAGGGGCTGTGGGGCGTCACACACGCCACTTTTGGGGGAGCTGTCAGTAATTTCTTGGCTCGTCGATAAAAGTTGACATAACGACCTTGGCTTGTCGACGATTATAGTGTCTTGTCGCTAATTTATGGGGTCTTTTTCAGGTCTGTTGGCAATTTTTTTGCTACACCCCCACTCAAAAGTCATTCGGCACACCACTGCTGATGTTTTGTATTGATTGTGTTTGCCATGCTTTGTATACTGGATAGAAGCCACCTGGGAATCACGTAGAAAAAGTGGATTGATGGAATAAATTGTTACTTAACGTTGTAGAACTTACTTCTAGTGCTTTGCAGTTGGTGTCGCTTCTTTGAATGGTCCTCACGACGTTTCCTTATACGTGAGGGCGGAAAATTATCTCTTTGATGGATTTTTGCGGTGACTCTGCCCCCACTCTTTTGCTTTTTCTCTGTGTTCCCTTACGTTCTACCGCAGACCTGGGCGTTACACAGCCCGCGGGCCACGTACGGCCCTTTTAGTCGACTCTGACCGGCTTGTGAACGGTTAACTAAAAATTAAGGAACAAAAATATATTTAAATTTCATTCGATGCATGGAATAAGCCTGCTCTTATTTTGAAGTTACTAAGGGGTCAGTCATTTATAACTCTGAGTACCGGGGTGGGCTAGAATTGGGTAGGATATGAAAACTTTTCAAAGGACACTTGGGGGTATCAAAATTTGTGGAGAATTTTTGAGGAATATGAAAACAATCAACTCAATGAATTGCATAAGTCTATTGATCACTGTATTTATACGTATGAAAACTCAATGGGGTATGAAAACTTTTGGACAAAAATTGAAGGGGTATAAAACTTTGACCATTTTTTAAATTCTACCCTTCCCCGGAACCCAGAGTTATAAATGACTGACCCCTGATACAGAAGTGAGTTCGCTTTTTTGATCGGGCTTTCCATAAAATTTTATTTCTTATGTGGCCCCATGGAAAAATTATTGTCCTCCCCTGTTCTACAGGTACTGTTTCCTCAATCATCCTTCGAAGAAACGCGTTTGTGCCAGTGCCTGTAAGACCAAGAGCGTGAGCAGTGTATTTATTTTAGCGATTCAGTGTCATATTTTAACATTTTACTATTCTAGTGATGAAGATAACGAAAGGCATTGGTTTCGTTACATTCTCGAGGATGGGAGTTTGTTTTACCTTGAACCTGCCTTCGATCTACCCTCTGTAGATGACTTTGGCGATGGAGCAAGCGAATCAGCTAGAAAGCACGGCGACAAAGGGGATAAAAAGGACGATTCAAGGGGGATTTTACGCGGTTTTGGCCGGATTAAGGGGGCTCTTAAACGAAACACTGCATTTGGCAAGAAAGAAAAGGAAGGTGAGAAGAATGGCGATGCACCCAAAGACGGTGTGAGAAGCATCCATGAATATTACAGCACAAATGGCCCAAGTGATGTATCATATGATGAACAAATAGTACGAAAAACGACTGTAGTGAAAGTAAACAAAGCATTGCCTTCTGATTTGGACATGAAGTCGAATTTGTTGTACGATGTTCTTGGCATGATATCTGGCCTAGATTTGGACCCTGTGCAGCCATTGCCAAATGGAGCTGATGATACGGCAATTTCCCGCAGGTTGGATGCCATTGCTATTCAAGGTATCGTACCTGGTAGTCCTGCCGATGTTAATCAAGACATCAATATCGGTAGGTAGTTGTAGAGTCATAATTTATTGATACTTGTTATTGAACATTTCTCAAGATTTACTGATTGTGTGATTAACTGGTCGATTGATTGATTGATTGATTGATTGATTGATTGATTGATTGATTGATTGATTGATTAATGGACGGATGGATGGATGGATGGGTTGAGTTATGGATTGGTCAATTAAGCGATTAATATTGTGGTAAAGTGATTAATTGGCAGGTCTAAGGGTTGCTTGCTTGAATAGTTGACCGACCGGTAGATTTAGTGATTGATTGGTTGATCGTGGGTTGATTGAAAAATTGAATGGTTGATTGATTGATTAAGTGGTTGATTGATTTGGTGATTTGTTGATTGGTGCATGAGTCATTTGCAGTCCTGTTGAAGACTGGGTAGAGCTACAGGCCAGCTTAGGTCCTGCTTAATGAAAGGTCAGTTAGTGCTAAACTGGTCAACTGGTTTATCAGAGAGAGAGAATGGAATTATTTGAGTGAATGTGAACTATACTCTAGCAGAAGGAAGAGAATGAATTTCAAGTCAGAGGCATTATGTCTTGTGATTTGTGTTGTCGTTTGGTAAGCAAGGTTTATTGAACACTCCTGGTCGTTTCTGTAGATTGACTCACGTCAAGATAACGACTTGGAGCAGGGACGTAGGAACCGGGGGGGCCAGAGGGGCCATGGCCCCCACTTTTTAGCAAACTATGCAAAAGTGCCCCTTTGAAGCTCAAAATGTGCGTGAAGCTCATAAATGCATCTATATGCTCTGCAAAACATATATACTGGAAGTTAGTTTCTAACAGGATAAATGATTTTTTATCTGTTATCCTTTCATGTTCATATCATATTTATATATTTTCATATTTTTATCTTTTTATCTTTTATCTTTCATCTTGTAAATACAATTATACATTTTGATTTATTCGGGTTAAGAATTGTTAATTTGTGTTTTATTCAGTAGGCCTAAGTTAGCTGCTCTTTAGCTATATTTCACTTTAATTAGCCTACTTTAAATAAAATGGTGATGATGATTATGACTTAACTATGAAACTCTAAACCTTGTTGTATTTTTGACCTTGTGCCTAATATATTTTACTTCTAGACGATACTCTACTTGCTGTTAATGGCGTTGAAGTCAGTGAAAGGAATATCAACTATGTACTTTCTAAGATCCGTTGTCCTGCAGAGGTATTATTTTTATACTGATTCGTTGTTTAAAGTTCACTTATAATGATTAGTGATTGTTGTATCACATTCTACTCTTATGCACACACACACACACACACACACACACACACACACACACACACACACACACACACACACACACACACACACACACACACACACACACACACATACACACACGCGCGCGCGCGCACGCACGCAAAATTAATTTTGTTTTGAATTCGAACATGTGTGCATCGCTCCCACAACCACCACCACCACATTTCAGTTTGATCATTCATTTTTATTTAATTCTTTTTATAAATGATACTCCATTAGCCCATAAAAACGTGATAGATAACCGAAAAATATTTGAAAAGAAACAGAATATAGGCCATCTATGCTAAGTTTATCAGTTTTGTAGAAATGTTAGTGTTCCCCTAGGAGAGATTAGAATCTATATCCAATCCACCATCACCATTGCCTCCCTGCCACTACAACCACCGTCGCCACCACCACCATCACCACTTCCACCACTGCCGCTGCCACCGCCACCTCAACCATTGCTTCGACCACCGCCACTACCATCACCACCATCATTACCACCACCACCATCATTGCCTATATAACCAGCATAGTGGACAAATCTTGATTAGTTGTCAGCGCGATCCCCAATTGGGGAATCTTCTGCCTTATTGACCAATCAGATCATAATGATGGTGCTAGTACCTTATTGCCAATTTGTCCACTATGCTTATATAACCACTACCAAGGCCAGTACTATCGCCACTAGCACCATCATCATGATCACCATTACCATCGACCTCTGTTCTCATTATATGTTTTCATTGCAAATCAAAGACCGCGTATAGTGTAGCATCCGCACCCTGATCAACTTCAGCACTAAGCTAGTGCAACGCCTGTATATTGCACAATGCATATTGCACGTTTTACATTTTACCAGCACCACCACTACAATCACCATTGCCAACAGCTTTAGCTTATCATTCTTCATCACTTGCTATTATTTATAGTTCGGGTGTCTTTTAGGTTGTGTTGACTATAGAGAAAGTTGTGCACGTTCCTGCAAAGCCAAGACTTAAAAGCAAGTTGATCGATTTAATGACTGGAACCATCGATGATGAAAACACCCTTGTCGCATATCAGGAGGACTGTGCTGTTATGTATCTTACTTTGGATGCTGATGAAAATGACCCTGATGGCGTAAGTCTGCTGTCTCTTCCTTTTCTTTTTTGTTGTACAGAGCTTTGGTTTACTGTTGCGAAAGAGGGGCGATGTTAGTGAGGTATTTCCTTGAAGATTAAGATACATACTCTTGATAGATGACTTAGTCTCACTTTGGTCTACGGTTAAGTATAATTCACAGCTATAATTCACTTTTATCGAAGTTGCTACGCGGTTCTCTTCGATTGATCTTTTCATTCATTGGACCATTTATTCTGTTACGAGAACGCATATTATTGTAAGTGATTTTTGTAATAGCCATATGTTGTTAGGTGTTCTTTTCCTTTTGAAATGCATGAAGGAGCCAATAAATCCTCCAAGGCCATGTCCTCACTCAACTTACAATAGTCGCCAAGAGCCATGGAACACCTCCCCTTTCATTCTGCACGTAACTTTCGACCCCCTCCTCCCCTCCTCCCCCAAACAATGCAGTTTTTGGGAGAAGTACAAGGGATAATGAAAAGAATTGTTTTGCATAGCAATTTTAAGTGTCTCATGGACTAAGAAACTTTCTAAGGAGGATGTGGTGTTTGTAATGCGCAAAGTTGCAAAACTATAATGTGAATGTGAGCCCAGCACTTTTGACGAATATTGTAGCCCCTCATAATTCCATGCTTTTGGTTCTATGATTTGGAAACACCTGTTCGTGTAGGAGTTTAGCGTCATGCAATGAGTGACCATGGAATTTGCTTGCTACACTGACTCAGTGGGTAGATATGAGACACGCATAGCTTGAAGAGAATTACCACTAAGGAGAAGCAATAGAGGTTAAATTAATGCGTAACAAACGTGGTACTGAATCCTGCTAAGAAATAGCCCTATGGGTAAATCTGAATAGCGATGCGGAGGTGTTAGTCAATCCGCATTTTATTGGGTTCATTCATTTTCACATCATTTTTCCTACTTGTACTGGTTGTGCACCAGCAACGCCGATTTTCAAGGTGTGTTCTGTTGCTAGCTTACTAAAATTAAGCAGATTTATAGAATATGTAACAGCACGCAGCTGAACGTCATAAAGTAAATCTTTCTTTATTAGTCTTACGCGATGGCAGAATCAAATCTTTTTTCAATGGTTGTGCTTTGTCATTTATGAAGTTTTTATTCATATTATCATTGTTTTATTAAGCATTGTTTATATACATGAAATGCAACCTTCAGCTTCATTATTAAATTACAATGCTAAAAAAACTTATATATCTTATTAGAACCAAAACTTTCTCCTACTGCTGAATAATGCTGACCTTCCAGGGCTTCGTGTTTTATTTTTTGAGTCTAGCCTTTTGACTTTTCTTTTGGTGTTCAAGATTTTTGGTGAATGCTGGTAGGAACTTATTGTGTTATCCAGTCTCCCACCCAAATAAATTGGTGGCTTTGCAGAGAAGGTACTGAATGAAATGAGTTTGAGAACTGAGATCATCATGACGAAGTTGTTCTTATTGATTTTTCTTCTCTCTATTGCAGGATATTCTATTCCGGTATCCGGATAGTCAGAACTTTGTCAAATTCAAGAAAATCAGAGGGTTGTTTCTAACTCTATCGGATTTGATGCCTAGCGTTACTGGCACCGAGCTTAAAACGTAAGTTGGTTTGCTTTGGATTTTTCCTAATGCAGTTTTGTACTCGTATTGTTTTGCATTGCAATGATATCTGAAAACGCGATTTGCATAGCTCTGGAATGGGCTCCTCCGCTATGTACGCACGAATGTGACCCAGCAAAAGATTCTCCCAGAAATGTGGGCTGAATAATCATGCCTTATGTTGATTCCATGCAAAGCTGTTTCAATCTTTTACGCCTCCGCCGTGTTGCAGTTGTAACGGATGCTGCAACTTGTGATGACAACATGTGGTTGTGCCCGGAATCATCTCATACCGCAGATTCTCAAGTAACCTCTTAACTTCAACATTTTTGGAGTTGAACTTCTACGTAGGGGGCTTTTGCGAGGAGGAGGGGCGGGTTATTGAATTAGCTAGTACTTGCTATATAACTAAACTCGTCTCTTGTCTGACTCTTCCTTCCCAGAATGATACAGCTTGTCTTCTTTAGAATCTATTGGGCCCACGTCCTATCCCCAACTTAAGATACTGTAACAAAACAAGCATTAAAAGGGAGGAATAGAAGAGTTAAATACATGACTTGACAGTGAGCTTGCCAACTTTTGTAGCTATTGATGTGCAGGCAAGACTGTGTGGCCTATGACTAATGAATTGCAGATAGGTTCCGCTTCATTTACCTTTGATATTGTTATGAACTTTTGCCTCTGAGTGGCATACGCATTGAACTACGAATATGTTCCATTTATTGATGTATTTTGCCATCTCTCTGTCACAGTTCTACACTGCTTTTGTCAGAAAGAGTCATCCATGTTTGCTATCAGAGGGTCGGGAAAAATGTTTTGGTTGTTGCTGCGCCAGATTCGAGGTAATTTGAAGTATCATTCATATCATAAGGTCAATGGACCTGTCTCTGCCTCGTCTGACGAAAGATGCTATTCCTCACAGAGATTCTCCTGTCAAGCATGATGTGTTCTCTATGCTGGGATTACATCCTAGAGCTGTTGATACTTGTAAAAGATGTTTGTGTTCATACGCGTGTTTTATATCCTATGCAATAGTTATAATAATAATGATATTTCTTTAAAAACTTTATCATATGTAAACTAAACATACAAATCTCTCTAATGATAGGTAATTTTTACCTGGCTGGCCTACTTATAATGATGATAATAATAATAATAATAATTAGAGTTGACAGAAGTAATAGTGTTAACTAATTAAAGCCTACTATAGTGTACCAAAAAGTCTAATTTTTAAAACCCCAAAGTTACAATAAAAGTTTTGCATAATGTACAGCTGCAGTCAAGAGTTATGGACTTAATATTTCCTTTAAAAATCCCCAATGTTTGGAACTCTTCGATTTCTTTTGTCACAGTCTGCCATAGTTGCTGACCAGCAAACTTGACAGTATCAATGTCATACAGATTTGTCCTAGCTTTCTTCATTTTATGATTGTCTGAATTTTCATAGATGTGAAAGCCTATTAATTCTTGAATTTTAAAATGTGTAGGTGCAGTTTGTTTCGCATTGAAGAGGCAGTGAAAGAGCTTGTGCGACAAATGGAGTATCTATATGAATCGGTTGAAAAGTTAGTTAGTTCTGTTCGTTGTAATGAATTTACAGTAATGAAAGATATTTTGCCCTTTGTTTTGGTTCATTTCCCCCCTTCAAAGTCATTATGTGAACTTAATTTTGCTTTGGCTGCTGTGATTAGATGCTTGGCATCACGTGAAGCTTACCATCACTTGAATAGTTTTCTAGATATAGGACCCTCTGGGGAGATACGTTCTCATCAGAGACTTGATGGCAAGAACAAAGACGATGACCTAGCTGCTTTACCCCTTTACACACTGGTTTGTCTAGTGGATACTAATCATTACAGCTGAAAGAGTTGCATTTTCAGTGATTCTCATCTTCAATTCTTGATATTAAGCTATAATAGTATTAGTTGGAATCTTATCATTCTTAATCATTTGGTAGACTTGTTATTGTTCATATTATTGAGTTATATGTGTTAGGGAAATAATAAACGCGAGTGTGCCGTATTGAGATGATATCGTCACAATGCCTATAAGAATGGTATTGCATTG
The DNA here is from genome assembly GCA_964019165.1 of Mastigias papua. Taxonomy (NCBI): domain Eukaryota; kingdom Metazoa; phylum Cnidaria; class Scyphozoa; order Rhizostomeae; family Mastigiidae; genus Mastigias; species Mastigias papua. Next base: position 7,575,426 of record OZ025267.1, read on the forward strand.
CCGTCCGTTAATTTTGCATGTGCCAATGCAGGGTCACATACCACTAGAGATTCTGAGCACATTGTTAGCCCAATCTATGTTTTTGTTTTGTTTTGCCGAATTAAGTCTCCCTGATTTCAACAGCTGATAAACTTTGCTTCTATCTGCAGGTCTTTTTGTAACCTATATGTACTTATATAATTTTTTCAAGGGCTTTTGAAGTGGAATACAAAGAAGACGTGAGACATATGTTCTTACTTTTCATGGAAAGACTCCTTGGAGGCTTACCAGTTAGATGCCAGTCAGAGGTCTCAAATTTGACTGCAAATCACTTGAATGGAGTGAAATATTTACAGCTTCCACCTGACAACCAAGTGAGCTGATTCTGCTTTTAATTGTCGTCTTTCCCTTATTTCATATTTGTAATGAGCTTCAGTGAACAGGTGAAATTTGCAAAATCAATTAGATTGAAAGCAATGTTCAGGTTGAGGGGAATTTCGTGCAGGCACACGTGATAGTTGATTAGACACTTTTCAATGAACGGTCGGTTATCCTTTGGGTAGTTAGTAAAAGTTGCCACCACGATCGTTGCTTTTAAGTAATCATGGGACTTTGAGGGTAATTAAGGCTCCTTGTTCAAACCTGTGGGTAAGTTCCTTTTACTACACCCTCACTCAAAAGTCCTTCGGCACGTCTCTGTACAGGATTGGCAACAGTGCAGAACAGTCCACGCAACCATTTGATGGATCGTGTGGTTTTTTGTCCTTCTTATTCTCAACATTCCTTGTTAAAAGTATAGGGTTCAATCAGATAGGTAGCAATAGGCTGCCAACCCTTAGGTAATGGAGACCCTGAACCTTCACTGCACTTTTAGATCCCCATACTAGAGGTCGCTTGGTCGTAAGGGGATTTATGGGGTGTAGAACTAGCGTAAATTTCTGAGTACACGAAAACATATGTAGGACATCATCTGAATCTGATAAGAATTGGCAATAACATGAGTATGAGATGTTTGTTGACAATTACTCACTGCATACTCATGTTAATAGGACATATTTTTGAAGCTTAGCACTATACATTGTAGGTTTTAGATTTATTTTTTGTTAAATAAATTCTCAGAGATCACCTTCAAAACTGCATCTGGCCATACATTCATATCCATATTTGGGCTATTACCCTACGTTTCATACACCGATGAGTGCCAGACAAGGAAGAACTATCAGTATTCGACGAAATATTCACGCTGTTTCTCATAGTATTGAAGTTCTATCGTATACTAAGTATATACACTTGCGTTCGAAAGTATTGTTCTACCCTGCGAAAATTGGCTGCTATCAGCGGCGAAGGGCCATATCAAGTAAATTTACTTAAAAAATTGTCACGATGTAGGGACTTCTTCCATCTGACTTTGGGCAGAAAAAGTTTCGTCAGTTTGTCAAGTTAGGAAGTAAAACAAACTGTGAACTAGTATTGGTGTTTTTTTGTGGAAAAATTCGCAGAATTTTAAAGCGGTGCTATCAAAAGTTTTGGCAATAACTTGTTACGGTAGGCTTAGCAAACTACAGTAAAATGTAACATATTTGAATGCAAAGCGTGATATCCTTGCATTTCAAGGCGAAAATCTTTTAGGCCTAGTGTTGTTAGTGAATATAAATTTGTTCTTGCCATTTAAAGCAATACATGTTGATTGGAATAAGTTGGAAATTTAGTAAAATGAAGAATAATGATTATCGAAAGAGCATTATCTGTTTATATATAAAGTTTGATTATAAGCATTATTAACAAGACCAAATGTAAGGCCTATATTCTTGTAGTAACTACCAAATGACGTAAACATTGTCATTACGACATGCCACTTACCTGCAACTGCCCCACGATCTAAAATATATTCCAAACAGAGAGAACCAATTCAGCAGATATATTTCAACTATCATAAGGCCTCTTACACTCTAGCTTTGTAAGCTTTTAATACCACTCTCTTTCTTTAGGAAATGAGTGTTTTGACAGTAGTTTGTTATGCCATCTTCCACTATTCAATGCTCAGACTTTTAACGGCATTCCTTCAGTACAATCCCTTATATTTCTGTCAAAATATCTCAGCTGTACTATTAAGTTAGTGTACCTGCACAGCTGAGGAAGTGAAGAATATAATTGTACCTTAAAATAAGGTGAGTGACTGCCATGAACCGTGAAAATAATTTTGTTTGCAATTGTCAAGAGTAGGCCCTTGGCCAATTGTAGCTGCCATATTAGGCAGGGTAGTGGAATACTTTTTGAACTTCATTGTATATTTCGATAATTGTTGTATTTGTCAATTAACGATTCTGCTTATTGATTCGTAATAGGTATCGATAAGTAACATTCTTAGTGATGCAGAAGCCGCTGACTATGGGATATTTGTAAGTTATCGTTCTTCCTTACGACATTTAATGATATTTTACGACAATTTACGATGTTCTTTCGATTTTGGATTATATGCTCATTAATTTGTTGCTCTTTGGTTTGAATATTACAGCTGCAGTCAGTAAGCTTCTTTGAAGCCACGTAAGATTTACAGAGAAAGGGACCTTTTTGGAATTGTTGAATAGTATAGATATGACTTTGCTTAGATGTCCTGTTTTGAACATTGCCTTCTCAAGGAATTGTAGGGACCTAGTAATTGCAGGGTATGAAGGACTGTTTATGTTTGTCAGAACTCTTGGAGCGCCAGTTTTAACTGTAAATGCCTCCTTGTCTAAGGGCCTCTCTGTTTATATGAGAAAACACAGCCCACTTTTAGCCCGGTTTGCCAAGGCACTCGGTTTGCCAAGCCACTCGGTTTGCCAAGCCACTCGGTTTGCCAAGCCACTCGGTTTGTCAAGGCACTCGGTTTGTCAAGGCACTCAGTTTGCCAAGGCACTCGGTTTGCCAAGGCACTCGGTTTGCCAAGGCACTCGGTTTGCCAAGGCACTCGGTTTGCTGAGATCCCGCCTCATCCGTGATTTGCAATATGTAACCGAATCCTGTTTATATGAGAAAATTTTGCCCGACAAACTGGGACCTCGGAAGTGAGGAAACGGGATCTCGGTTTACCGGGGCAGCTTTTTGCATATAAACACACTTGCCCGGTTTGCCGAGCTAGTTTCTGCCTAACTGAGCATGCATGGGCATCATTCGGTGTGCTGCTGACAGCGTCACATGATCCAAAGTTACCTCGGCAAACCGGGACAGCTAGCTTCACATAATCAGAGCGAAAGTTCTGTCCCGGCAAACAGAGTGCCCCGGCTAAGAGGGCTGAAAGCGGGCTATGTTTTCTCTTATAAGCAGCCCCCTAGTTTGTAATTTATTGCTTGTTGATAATTTAGTATGCACAATAGTATTATCAGGTGCATTTCCCCCTCTTTTTTCCATGTAGGCTGACAAGTTTTTCCCTCATCGCCGTCTTTATACCAATCTTGGTTCATGCCTGTTCTACAAGGTAATGCCTTTCTTTCCAGTTTGATGTTCGTGGATACTTAGCTTGGTATAAAGTAATGCTTCTTCTTTTGAATTTTATGCTCTTGCATACCTTGCTGTATATTTCCAATAACTCGGAATGATTTGCGAAGGATGAAATTCTTCTTGATTTGGCCAATTTATTATGAAGGTCCTTTATTATCATTTCGAGTACCAACTGTATTTTGGCATTCATTCGAATAATGAATGTGAAAGGTTGAAAGTCAGTGCAGATTTAAGCCCTAGCGATTGAGTTTTGGAAAGAACTTAATAGAGTGTAGAACATTCAGCACCCTCTTCATAGTAAGTGGTGGTGACAGTGAGATAATTGATAAGGACAGTAAACAGTATCATTGAATTGTATATTGTCTTTTATTTCAGGGTCATCTAGTTTGCAGCCATTTGCCAGACGATGACCTTATTGATGCAATGGTTTTTTGCAAACACCACTACCTTCTTGCAATGACAGAAGAGCAACGAGTGAATCAATTGGTTGTGTGGAAAGAGGTCAGAGAAAAATTCTGCTCCTTTTTGACGCGATATTAGGAAAATTGTATGGCGTTGATAGTTTCACTAAACGAGCAATCACTGTTTCTGCTGAGTTTTCTCATGAAATAGTTCGACATTTACGATTAGTTCTCAGTTTGGCATTTTCTCATACTTGATACTGCAGATTATTAAATCAATAATGCACACGAACAATATTAGTAGAGTAGTATTCTGGAATACCTTTTCGTCTTGGGAAGTCTTAATCTTACATACATACAAGTAAATATGATTTGTAGCAATTGTTCCTTCTTCTTGCTCCACGACATGTTTTTGGAACTGTGATTGCCACCCATTGCTTTTAGAACAATAGCGACTGTCGAATTTTTGTGTTAGTTTCAATAGAGACTTTACAGACCTGTCTGTTTTGCAGCACTCATGGGACTTGTAGGTGAATAGATGTGGAGTTGTGTGTGTTCTATTTTAGAGTTTTTAAGGGTCGATGAATAGAGAAAGGTTATGAAGTTGAGTTAATATATATACCTATTAATTAATATATGTTGGTGTAATTATGGAGGATTCCACTGAAGAAGAAGCAGCATGTGTAATTTGTTAATGTACTATTTACCAGGTATATCCGGTTAGAAGACAAAACGATGACCAGATACCTAAGAATGATTGTTTCGAAGAGCCTACTGGAAGATGGTTTCTTTTGGTTGTTGCACAGGTACATTTATAATAATTAAATCGCCAATGTTTTGTGGTGTTTGATTAGTATTGTCTTTGGGGTTACTTTGGCCAAGGTTTTCAGCTTTTTATGAATTCTCTCAGCCGTTCTGAAAAAGCATTCATAACTCCTGCGTGTACGGGATGTATTGTCGGGAAGGTATTGTTACTTTAAACATTGGAATCGGTATTGACTTGGATCTCAAAGAGGACTGTCTGTGAGAGTGGCCCCTATGTGTTTTGAAGAAGGGTTATTTATAGATCCGTTGCTTCTAGAAAGGAAGTTTATCCAATGCGAAGCATGCATGTATCATTCTGTTTGCACTGCTGAATCTCATTATTGGGCAAAAATAGGAAAACATTTTGGAGCACACTTAACGTACTGAAATCTGTCGCAAGGAAAAGACGTATTTCTAGTATGCTGCAAAATATTTTCTGCTTTTTTGTGCAATAGTAATTACCATTCTATACATGCGAATACCATTCATAGTTGCGTTTCATGGTTAGAGTATTTCATTCCACAACTGAGTTTGTTTATGGTAAATGTTTTCTATCATGAGTTTTACAGACAGTTTTTACTTTCACGAATGCTAACTGAAATTTCGATTGTTTCAAATGAATTTCCTTACACTATGCCGCTGATAAGTACTTAACTTGCAGAAAGTACTTAATACAATGGAGGATTTATTGTTAATTTTTGAATATTATTTACGCACAGAACTAAGAAATTTTAGCACTTTTCTTTTGATATTACCTTCTCTTTGCTACAAAATTATCTCTTTGAAATATCCTTTGTCTAGAAATACAGCTTGCTTTGTACACTTCTGGAAACTGGTGGAGCATCTTCTTCGTGAGTGAAATCGTTTCATTGGGTTATTTTGAAGACCCCTCATATTGCTAAGAATCTAACTATTTGAAAGTTTGCCAGTATCGTATTATTACTGTTCATAGAAATGAAATACTTAATCTTGTTTACTTAGTCTTGCTTGTTTTGGGAAATTTTATATCCTAAGCTGTCAGCCCGTTGTTGGAATTGTTAGGACTGCGTGATGTTCTCTTTTAACTAAGGGTAGTTATTATTGCCAAGTATGTATTGTTAGATTGATGTTTATTGCAGATTGTTTGATAGTTCATTACTTTCATTTATTGGTATTTGTGTCTAATGAGATTTCGCATTGAAATAATTTCTTATCTATGACAGGCCTCCTGGAAGTCCTGGACCCCATCCATATTATGTAGATAGAGCACTATCGATTCTGGCATTCATTCAGGAGAGGCTTGACTTTGAGACTATTTGTGAAGCAAGGTGCGTCAATCAATTATTATCATCGTATCAGCTTCTTTGCATTTTGGTCAACGTGAGCAAGAATATACTGGCGAATGGCCAGGTGGTTAGAGCACTTGACTCCTTAGCCGAACATCGATGGTTCGAGCGCAACCCTCGGATCATAGTTGGAATGCTCGCTGACTGTCTTCCCAGTCTTAAATGGGTACCTGGTGGAAACACTGGGGAAGTTAAAGGCGACGAGAAAAGGAACTGACCACCCTACCTTATTATACCGACGATTCGGAATAAGTACCCTCTCTAACAGGCACTCCCCAACGTACGGAATCATATATGGGACTAACCATTATCTTTTAGGCAAGGATATACTGCTGAGAGCTGCAAATCGACAAAGAAGTCGATCAATGCCGTTGGCTGACCCAAGTAACCTCATAGGACTTCCCCCCTCCTCCATTTTTACGAGAGAATTTTAGCTATGCCCTAAAAGACGTCGACACTTATTTTTTTCTAAGAAAATTTGTAATGTTTCGATCCTAGTACCTGACTCGGTCGGGAAAGTGAACTGAAAGAGTTAATTCATAGTCCAGAACTGAAGCATTGTACTATGAGAGAAGATTTTTGTAGTGTACAGTTTGGGTGAAAATCGGTGTAAACACCTCCATGAATTACAGCCGTTCAATTTTTCACTTCGATAGGTTTTCCATCCCTTCATTTCAAGCCCCCGTTTCATTTTTCCCTTTTGATAGCTTTTTCCAACAGCCTCATTTAGACCCTCATTTCAACCCCGTTCAATTTTTCACTTTGATAACTTTTTGCAACCCCCATCATTTCAAGGCCCTGTCTACTCAGGACATAAGATGCCCAGCACTTTGATGATTTGCTGTCTTGATGGTAGTGTGGTATCCACGAATCGATTTGGCCTGTAATGCAGCCAGCTTACATGCTGAGTACTCCCCAAATAGAAGCAAGAAATGTAAACAAGGCCTATTACGACCTGCACATTGGGAATTACCTGTTTGAGAGGAGTTCTCGGCCGTCATTTTTGTCAATAGAGACCCTAATTCCTTCTCTCGTTACCTTTATCCCCAATCGGTTGCCACTATATTTGTTGCTGGATTGACTGTGAGCAAATATCCAAGCTATAGCGCTCGAGGTGTGCCTCATATCATCGATCATCCGCGCATAACAGGTAGAGCAACATGACAACTTAACCATTGAAACTACGAGATGGACTAAAAATTTCTAAGAGCAGGCCACAGGAGCAGATTTCTTCATGTTCATTGAATAGAATACGTTTACCCTTGCAGTTTTATATTAGGAATGCTATTTTTTCTATCATAGGCTTCGTGGATCGTCTGTTCCAGCCATTTCCCCAGTTAGAGATTTTACTAGCTCCCGTCAGACGTCAAATAGCTCACATCTAGAGATTACTCTGAGGAAACTCCCTGCCCACTTGGAAACAATGGGTATGGAAAATAGTCCATCTATGGATAGTTTAAGGCCAGCAGGTGGGTTTGCTGTATTCCGCACTACTTTCGCAATCGGGCAACTAGACCCCGAATTTTCTTTTGTTGAATTTAAGTTGTACAAATACAGTAAGCTTTGATCATTATCATCATCATTATCATATCGCTGTCATCATCAACATTACCACAATCATCATCATCATTATCATAATTATCAGCATCAGCATAATCAACTTCATCATCAATTCCATCGTCTTCAGCATTGTCATCATTAGCCTATTTAACGTATGCTAAAAGATCAACATTAGCTGAGAGTTCGAGATTACTGAGGCATACTTTGCACATTGAAAAAGTGGTAGACATGTCTACATCTAGCTGTTTATGTTATCTGGTTTTTGAAATAAAAATTCATCAGACATGTTTGTTCCAGGCAACCAAGGAGAAGAAAGTCCTAGGCAGACTCCTAAGACCAGTTCGCCGTATTTGCCTCGCTTCAGTGAAACGAAAACATCGGACGATAGTGGAAGCAATAGCAGTAGTTTGAGAATGAGTGAATCTGGTTTCTCCGCTGCTTCAAGTTGTTTTAGGAACAATCAGATGCTTTGCAGTGATCATACATCAAGGATTTCAACGAAGTAAGACACTTTGTTTTGTAGCTGACATTACAATCTAAACTGTAGATATATCTCAAACTAGGCCCATCAAGGCAGAAAAAGACTATGAACATCAAGCTCATTATATCATCAAGTTCCCACTTACATTATTGCCTAGAATTATATACAAAAAGGAGCACAACCATACACTAACAAAGTAGAAGAGAGGCTGCTACATTTCGGCTACAGACCATTCGATCTACAGTCGTTTTGATAGTGCAATACAGAAGATTTTTTCAGTTAAAATTATTTTGTTTGTTGTCATATCCAAGTCAGAACGTTCTACCTCTAGGCCTTTTTACATTATTCAACACTATTTTCTTGACTTACTTTTATTTCCTGGAATTTGCATTATTTTTCTACTTGATTTACTTCATCTGAGCAACCTCTTAGTAAAGGTGGGAGGTTTTCCAAACAGAACGCGAGTTCTTTTGTTGAAAGTATTCGATGTTTTCGATAAATTGTAATTTTTATTTATTAGAGAAGTACTGCACCCCGTAGTTACTTGACTTTTCTTAGTTACTGAAAGATAACTTGTGCAGTTTCATTTGCATTCGAAGCCCCTGCTGCAATTTTGGTTCCATGTTTTGACTCAATATATTCCCCCTCCCTCTCCTAAAGTTGAATATTTACAATGTTTCAACTGTCTTATTGTATTCTCGAACCTTTTCTCCTTTTGGCCCATGCTACATCGAAACGTATTCATTCTTTGAAGTTTTGAGGGTTTTTTGTAGATTTAATAGTAACACGATAATGTTGTTTTTGTTGCAATGAATGGGACCGACCAGAAACACTTACCCTAACACTTTGTGATACTATACAATGTATCTTAAATGTGACTGCAGGGATGACGATAAAATTAGTTGTATCTTAGTTATTTTGATGTTATGATGTATCCTTTATGAAATTGGTTAGCCAGAGGTGGAAAAAGTGTCAGGACTTTGGAGGGTTGTTTTTGGTTAGCATTATTTGCAGAATATTTCACAGAACTCTTGGAACTAGTAGGAAACTCAAATGAGATTCAGATTAACTCTGCTGACCTGAAAGTCTGTACCCTAATGACAAAACAGTTCATCTATAGATAAACAGTAGATAAACACGTGCAAGCAGAAATCATATATCGTATTTCCTGGAAAAAGCGCCCCCCCCCCTCGAAAAAGTACTCACTAAAAACAATGGAAAATTGCAAAAGCGCCCACCCTCGAAAAAGCGCCCCTTCCCAATGCACAGAACACGTACAAGCCCTAGACGTAAGTCAGAACAGACTGTTCAAAGTAAAGGTTTAGTGGCAAATGCGATGACTAGCTTGCATCATTTGGTAGTAATCGCCTAACAGAACAGAGGGAAGAGATCTGAAGTCACCAGAAAGAAAATTCATTGTGCAGTGGATACTGAATGCATTGCAAAAAATGCCTAAAGAATTCCTAGCAAAATCTACGAAGTACTGTGCTTTAAACCTAGCAGTAAATGATAGTAGTAAAGATGGCCAAGTCCCCTGTTTTAAAGTGGGCCAACCATTCGAAAATCCTGCGGATAAATTGTAATCACGACTAGAAATTTTGTCTGAACCAGGCTTCAATTCATTTTTTGGCAACGACGATGATGTTGATGGAAATGATAAACACAATACGCACTTTTTGATTTGCTTTGATAACTATATTTGTTTAAACTAGGCTTTGGTAACAAACTACCTGAGGGAAATGACGAAGAAGTTAAAAAGTGTCCACCCTCGAAAAACGACCGCCCTAAACCATCTATTGTTTAAAAGGAACCCTGGGCGCTTTTTAGAGGAAATACGACATGTCCGCTCACTTAGACATTTTGCACAAGTTTTGGAGCCAGATACGTTGCAAAAGGTATGGCATTTCTTCGTTGCCATTGCTCTCCAGTTGATCACGCGAATGCGATTCTATCTGAGGTGCCAATCTCTATCACATATCACAATATATATCAATTCTAATGCGCTCGTTTCGCTTTCAGGTTGACTGCGGGTACTGCCAACACTTTATTTTATTATACAATGTGTGATAGCGCAAAAGGGATACTTCTGTGTCCTACTGCCAGCAGTTCTGATATGATCAACAAAGAAGTACTAGATAACTTTTATAAAGCTTGTGAGCTGATCAGAAGAACTTTCAATCGCGACTGTAGTAAAAAGATGAATGGAGAAGGCGTATGTTTTTGCCTTAATACGTTTTTATCAATTGCATGCTTTTGTCTTTATTTTCTGTTTGTCACGACTTACGGCACTTTCTCTGGTGTGTTTGATTATATTTATGCGAACCTGCCAAGGAAGGGTCAAATCATCTTTGCCATTTTTGCTGGTATTGCCAATGTAGTGTTAGTGAACTCTTTCATTGATGGAAGATTGACAAGGTTGATGAGTTTTTCCTATATTGCATTTGATATATTGATCAATGAGACCTGAATACTATTCCTTCACCTTAGAAGCATTGCTATCTTGTGGATTCTTAGACTCTTTTTCACTAGAATGCACAAAACACTTCACAAACTTAGTTTCAAGGCGATGATTGTGTTTGAAGCGTCGATGTGATATCTCGAAAAGATGAGTGTAGAATGTAATGAAAGTGTGTACAATAGATAGAACGATATTCATTAGTCAGGTAGGCGGGAAAGTGAATGATTCGTGGCTGATGTAGATTTATTAAAATTTACTGAACAAGAAGTCTTTTAGTAAGAATTTAATTATAGAAAAGGAAAATGGAAAGGCAGTTATATGTTAGGTAGACACTTCTTCTAGTACTCTTTAGATATATAGAGCCCAATGTAAAATATTAAATTTTTTGCATTTAATCTACAGATGGAGGCAAATTCTTCAGAAATTGATAGGGTCTATGAACAGGGGCTCTTATTTAGAAGAAAACCAACCAAAGGAGGTGATTCTAAGAAATCTCATAATGTTTTGAAGTATTGGGTTGTTGGGTGAGTTCACTTTTTATATATCTACTTCTTTTCACTGTGAGACATCTTAATTATTTCTTACAAGGATTTTACTGGTTACATACAGTAAATAATCAAATCATGTCCCTTCGAAAAGTTTCCGCCACTCGAATAGGCTCCCATTCTAGAACTTTGAATTTTGATAAGCTCCCCCTTCAAATATACCACAGAAAATGATGATGAAGACCTTGTTATAGACTGATGCTTCTATTTATATCATGCTTTTTGCATCATGGAAAAGAAATTTTGAAAATTAGTTTGATTTGGCATTTGCCAGATAATTTTACAAGCCCCCCTCAAATAAGCCCTTCCCACGTATAAGCTCCTATCCAAAAATATGAAAATATATTATCCCTGGCAAACAGAGGTACACGTGACTTCTTTACAGCATTATGAGACAAACGCAAGGTTGCCTTTTATTAACATTTTCATTTGTACGAATTTTTATTTTAGACGAAGGTTGATGGATTCAACTCGAGAGTTCTTTGTTTGTTTTCATGATGGCCTGCCTCAGTCTGCAATTGAACTCGCTTTCAAATTTGGGTTTGGAACAATTATTTGAACTATTAGTTTTCTCCTCAGCTTTTAATGATGAGTATTTTATCAATTCTTATTATTTCTAGCTCACATCTGGTCGTCAGAATAGTGTTTTTGCATCAAAATGTTTCAGTAGCTGATAGGCGAGTTTTTGGAGGCAATTGAGACAGCATAAGTCCTCAGAATTGCATTACTTTCATATAATGGTTGGCATCTATATCTGTGATATTGCGTGTGCTTTTCAATTCTCTTCCCATCTTTTCTTCTCATTGAGCCGAATCCTGCTACACAAAGTGTTGAACGATGTCCATTTTTCCCAGCTTGCACTCTTTTAAAGTTTCTTGCCGCATGTCATTGGCAAATCTTAAAAGACACGATTGAAACCATGAGGATTTGTGGAATATTACGCTATATTTGGGAGCGTGCCCTTTGCGGTGTATCACCGTTATCAACGCATAGTTCGTTTTAACAGGACTAGGCAAACTCGAAAGTTAGTAAAGGATAAGTGGAAGCAGGAAATATGTTAACTTAGAGAGGTCAATAGGGTAGTATTTGTAAGCCACGTCACATTTGACTCAACATAGGAACTCATGTAGCCATTAGCCTTTGTCGTTAGCCATAAATATTTCCAGTTTTATCAATGTATTATACTAGGTTTGGTATGTAAATATATTTGTAAATCTCGAGGGAAGTATTTTATCGACGGTTGTATATTGTAAATAGATTTTTATGCAATACAATATAGGTTTAGTGAATGTTGTCATAGAATTTTCGTTATATTTTTGTGGAACGTTGTTAGACATCATTTATTATTTTGCAGTTACCTGTCTCAATAGCTCCTTGTTCAACAATACAATATAGGTTTAGTCAATGTTGTCATAGAATTTTTGCGATATTTTCATGGAACTTTTTTAGACATCATTTGTTCTTTTGCAGTTGTCTATCTCAATGACTCCTTCTCCTTTTCATAAAGCTCCCTAGCTAGCTTACTCTTGTTGAGTACCGAATAAACATCCCCTCGAAGATTGTTAGTTTTTGAATTTTTGTCAACCCCCTGCATTTATTCCAACTCTCCACTTGTTTATGTTAAGGCCTTTATCAGTGAAATTGTGTGTCTTCCCAGAACCTGTTTTCATTTAATTAGAGATCAAGAAGCCAGTTATGTTGTAATAACTATTATTGTCTTTGCTTTGTACTAACACTTAATAAAAAGAAGTTTCAAAATTTATATTAAGCCTCATAGAATAACTGATGGAGTAAAAGCATCACCTTTACGATCCTAAGTAGATGCGGTAAACTAGAAAAGGAAGACACAATCTCTTATATTTAGAGCGATTTCTAGGACTTTTCTTACGGGGGGGGGGGGGTGTGAAAACAAATACAGTTGAAGATTTTAGTGCAGGGAGCATGAAAGTACAAGGCAACTCTTGGACCTGAACCAGGTTTGTTGATATTTTTTAATTGCTTACTATCCTCGAGTACTGAATAATCGGGGTGGGAATAAACAGGAGGAGGTGGGAATTAACGGGTTGAGGACCAATAAACGGGAGGAGGTGGGAAAAATGGTAGGGGGTTTGAATATTTTCTAAAAATTAATAATTGGCAGGTCGGAACAAATAAAAGGGGTGGAGAATAGAGCCTATGGATATTGCGAGGCATAACTTTGGAAGACACACTAATCCTTAATGAGAATCTATGTTCACCTACTGTACATAAAGTATTATCGCATTGCGGAGTGCACTGTGGGGGAGGAGCCCACAGGGGACTGTCAAGGTTAAAAGTTGTTTTGTAGCGGGAAAGTGATATGGTAGGATCTTATCATTATTCTGTTGTTACATGTGAGGAAAGGTGTTGAAGGAAGTAGTTAATCGACGCATTTAAGGAAGGAAAGAATCCTAGTACATATCGGTATGCTATATATATCGCTGTTTTTAGTTGTGTTCATCGTTTTACTTTGAAATATAGGTATAGAAGGAACCTATTTTTGACTGCCCCTGAGGTAGGCCTATGATATATCAACCCCTCCCCATCTTTTTGACTTACTGAGTTCAGCAATATAGCATACTCTTTGAAGGCCCTAGAATTATTCATTCATTTTTGGAACTTCTATGTCCAATAACTTAGTGCATATTGGCTTCTCACAATTTCATTAGGGGAAGCCAGTACAATGTTATCCGGGGAATTTGCAAAGTATTGAATTTCGAAAGTTTTTAATTAATTGTTTGTTCTTATTTCCTTGTGTGGACACTAGAGTTGACAATTGCTGTTGTCTTCTCTTTATTTTAATTTCCGTTTCCATGTCAAACAATAAGTTATAGGCGTTTATTTGCCATTAAGGAATTGTTTCGTCCATAGCATTAGCGTACAAAGTCCATAGGCTACAACGTTAGGCCTAAGAGAGAATAAAAATAAGCTTCAGTTTTCAGTTTTCCAGTTTTCATTGATTTATCAATTAATCTTAAATACAATCTATCATACATTACAGTTACACTACAGCTAATTACAGACAAAAAAAATATAAATTACATTCAAAATTTAAACTGCATTTAACATTGATTACATTTTACACAAAAGGGATGATAACATTTTACAAGGTTGTATTTAAGATTAATTGACTAAGGAGGAACTCTCTAAATAGATAAACTAATCGACAGAGAGCCCCCCTCCATTAAAAACAAAGAAAACTAAGAGAATTTCATTAAAAAAACAACCAACCAGATGTTTTCTTATCAAGTAGCAATGAGGGCTTCTCATCAATCTTTGAAGTGGGCTGAGCGAACTGTCGTAATACTTTTCAACTATGTTATTATCTGTATAAAGCATAAGAAATTCACCATAATATTTGTTACTATATGCTAGGGAAAATTAGTAGTTCTTTCTTAGCGGCAACTCTATTGGTTGTAGAATACTGTAAACTTGAAAAGGTGTGTGTGCCCACTGTGCATGTAAACCTCACACCTTAGATTCATTCAGTTTTTCTTGCCTTTAAACCAAGTTAACATAAAAATAGGTCATTTTACTATAGTATCCCTGCATGTTACTGCCAGAATTGCTAAAAACAAACCATCTCATGCACTGCTCATACTACTGTGCTTAGAAAGAGAGTAGTCCACACCAGATATGTCTGGCTTAGGTTGCATGGAATGCACTGTGTGTGTGTGTGTGTGTGTGTGTGTGTGTGTGTGTGTGTGTGTGTGTGTGTGTGTGTGTGTGTGTGTGTGTGTGTGTGTGTGTGTGTGTGTGTGTGTGTGTGTGTGTGTGTGTGTGAGTGACTGAGTGTGTGTGCGCTATTATTTAAAAATCAGAATTTTTACAAGATGGTATGTTTATCTAGTTTAAGCTAGTAAAGTTGACAGGGGTCACCTAACTTTTTTGCAGTGGACCAGATAACTGAAAGAATTTCTAGTGTGGCCCACATGATTGCCCTGCTCAATACAGTGACAAAGCCAGCTCTTGAAAATGTGGGGGAGGGGATAATTTTGAGTAGCAACATTTTACACCTGTTTACTTAACCATAAAACATTCAAAAGAACTAGTACTCTAACATCATTGGAAGACCTGGTGGAATGTTGTTGTGGGCCAGATGCAGCCTCCTGGCTGCAGTTATGTGACCGCTGATTTAGTTGAGTGATAGTTATCATTATCAATATTTGTTTTGTGTATTGTCTTGCAGAAATGACATCAGTTAGGAAGAGAGTTACAATAGCAGAGAAAGATGTAGATGAGGATATAAAGGTAGCAGAAAAAGATGATAGTGGAAGATATGCTGATGAGAAAAGAGCATCTGTAGATGATTTAAATTTGTGGAGACATTTAATTCCTGAATCTGTACTTGGTATGTACCTAATAGTTAACCTGAATCAAAAACATTTGATGCTTTTTCATGTGTTGCTGTGTACAAAGAAATGGCCTTTTAATAGAGAATTTAGCACCAAAAATTATTCCAGACAGTTATAAAATGATTGATTAAGAACATTAATTTTTTGTTTCATTTGATTTATATGTGATACATTAGGGAAACATTGTAGTTTTAGGAGTGGGTATGCAATTATTCTTTTATAAAGTAATAGATAACCTGCAGATAATTTGCACAGCTAAGTTGGTAATTGTTCTCAACTTCAATCACTTGAGGTGATCAAAAATGGTTCTTTTCTTGTTCCAGTAGATATTTGGAAGTATTTTTACTTTGAGTCATGGTCTGAAAATTTCCACCATTTATATTATTGTCTTTGCACTCATGGTATATATAATTATGAGAATGTGGCTTAGTGAAAATAAGTCAGATCTTTTTTTGGTTTACTCTTATATAAGTATAATTTATTTTTTCCTTCTATGCCTTAAAAGTGCATATTTCTCTTTTCTTAGGTTACATTTGGTGGTCTACATTCTTCAGCCTTGCACCAACAATTTGGTTTTTCCCGTTGAACTTGCTTGAAATTTCAGGATATGAAGCATTTGCACTTCTGCTACTCTCACCTATACTGACATTGATACCATTTGTTGATAGATGTGTCTGTAGTAAATATGGAGTTATTCTTATGCAAATCTTGACAGTGTCTTCTACTTTATGCTACCATGCTCCATCTTCAGTTTCAAGGCTCCTTGTCACATCTTTTGGCTGCTTTTTTGGTATGCTATGGCTTTGTGGAATTTGGTGGTTTAAATCAAACTCATATAGGTATGTATTTTGCATATTAGCTGAAAATCCCAACTTACTAACAAATGTAATAATTATGGCTATGACAAGTGACATTGTAGAACAAATCAAAAGAAATGCCAAGATTGTTCTAATTCTTTGCAGATGGTGGTATTAATATGATAAGAGGAAAACAAGAAGCTTCTTAAGAATTAGCAGTCAGTTAGTGAATTTATTTTTGTTAGAATAGTTAAAAGCAAGGAGTAGTCCCATAGTCAGTTTTTGCATTGGGGAGTGCCTATTGGAGAAGACACTAGTCATGGGCCATTGAGCATCATGCTGTAGGATTACCAGTTCCTTTTTGTTCAATATGGCGCATTATTCAACTCGATTACATTAGAATTAGTCCCTTGTTTGTCAAAAATATATTATAGGTATTGAGATTTTGGTTTTCCTTTAATAGTCTTATGGCTTTGGTAATTTTCTCTTCAGGAACATTGCATTTGGAGGAATGGTTGTTGGATTCATCTTAAAGCTAGTCCTTCGTATTGCATTCATTACACTCAACCCTTTGTGGACATCTCCCAGTACAAACTTAGTTATATTTGGCATTGGAATGGTATGCGCAATAGACAGATCTATCTTCATCATTCAGCTTGATGAAAAAGATGACATTCTTCAAAAGGATTCCATTAATAAGCCTGTCCCACTGTCTTCCTGGATCACAATTGCATTTGGGATTGGATCTTGGTTTTTTATGGCCCAATGGCTCTTTGGTGAAATTTCTGTCATTTCAAGATATACAGGAGCCAGCTTTCCATCTATGAGCATTTTGCCTGTTCCAGGAGGGTAGGGATTTTTCACACTGAATATTTATCCTCACTTGTGACTTATATAGGCCTTCCTTTTGTCTTTAATGGTTGGGACCACACTCTAAGAAGATTCATGTGGTATAGAACTATTAAGGTAAGATGAAAGTTAGATGATTCTCTAAATTGGGGAGTGCCTGTTTAAGAGAATACTTATCCTGGACTATCAGCATAGTGAGAATGGGGGACTAACTCCTTTCCTGGCTTCCTTTATCTCCAAGGTGTTGCCACCTGGTACCCATTTGCTGCAGGGTGGACTGTAAGGGAGATTTCCAATTCTGGCTGAAGGGTTTGCTTCAGGCCATTGATCATCTGTAGAGCATTAAAGAGCTCTAACCACTCAGCAACTGGCCCAGAGTACCCCTTACTCTCTATCATTATTATTATCATCATCATTGTTTGTTTTTATTTCTTCCATATGCCTCTTGCAGGGCCTGACCCTGGGGCCAGTGGTCACCTGCAAATTGTCTAGAAGAGGTATTGAATTGGTTACACTCAATTCACTCTGTTACACCAGCAGTTACTTGTCAGTACGGCAGACTGAAGCTGTTGAGCCTGACTTTCACTAAACTCACCATTGCAAGGAGGTCTCCAACCATGGGCTAGCATCATCATCATCATCATCATCATCATCATCTTCTTCTTCTTCTTCTTCTTCTTCTTCTTTTTTATCGCCTTGCGGCATAAGATTAACTTAGGTAAGCAATAACATTACAACAAGCACACATTTGATTGTTGATGCCTGGCCATATTTGCAACTGTGATCAGTTTGCCACATTTACTACACTGTTTCCTCTCTGCTTTATATACTCTTGCTGGCAAAGATTGCATCTCAGTCACGTCATGTCCTCTGGTTTGACAGGACAATCTATGTCTTGCAATGTTTGCTTTAGAGATCAATTTCATACATTTCTTGCATTCTTTCTTCCCATGCACTGTTCTTTCCCCAACACATCTTTTGTAGTGGTTTTTCATACAGCCCTCCTGCTTAAATTCATCACCACATTTCTGACATACAAATAAAGGTGCATTGGTACTATCTCTGTGCAATCGTTTTTGGTGGATTGTGAGTGCAGCTCTTGTTCTAAATACTCTATTGCAATCTTTATACAAACACTTTGCATCTTCACATCTGACTCCTTGGCTTCTTTGATAAATCTTGTCTGTGCCTTCTGGTATAATATATGTTTTCCCTTGCTGTCGCTCATACTCTTGCATGTGCAATTGTCTCTTCTTTACTCTTTCTTTCCAATCTAAACGATTTGATGTTAATTCTTCAATCATGTTTGCTTCCATGCCAGCCTCCTTTATCAACCTTCTCCAGTATGGTATTATCATTAATGTCTTCTTCTTTGCTTTGACTTTGTCTTCCAATGTTGTTAGCCACCCTAGTAATGCTTGCTTAACCAAACTCTCGTCAGGAAGTCTGAGGATATGTCCCAATCTAATAAGGTGTGCAACTTCTACTTTTGTTCTTACTGAAGACACTTGTAGTTGGTTCCTGATATCAGCCATATTAATTCCATATTCTTGCATTTGTCTCAATGGTTCACTTGTCCTATCACTCCAAATATATCTGTATTTTTTATCACAAAACCTTTGAAGACTCTTGATTTCCCTTGCTGAGAATGGACGTACAGCAACATTAAACAACATTGTGCTTTCAACACATGCCTCAAATACCTTTGCTTGTGTTGTCTGTGATAACTTGCATTTTATAAATCTCTTCCTTATTGTTGACCAAACTTTACCTGCCCTTTGCAATCTCATTTTTGTATCTTTTTCCCTGCCTAGCCAGGTTCCTAACATTCTTGTATTGCCACTTTCTGGGTCCCCAAAGATAACATGCTCTTCCTTTGATTTATTAGTTTGCTCTTCAAAGTTTCCCATCACTTCTTCAATTAATTCTTTCCCCATGTCTATTTCTTGTCCATTTCCAATAATTGTGGTATCATCTGCAAAAAGTGATAAATCAAAATCTGTTCTCTTTGCTTCAGAGTTAAAGGTATATTTCTTGTGTACAGGTGGGAGGGAGTTTCCAGGCATATATGACCATTTTATTCCTACATCCCATCCTATATCATTAGCTTTCTCTTTTCTCACCTCTGTAGCAACTCTCATTACTGCTTGATGGTATATATTGAAAATCACTGGAGAAGTTGGGCAGCCTTCACGCAGTCCTCTTTGTGGAAAGAAACTTGAGCTATCTCTTTCATGGCCTCTTACTTTATACTCTGTGAACTCATACAGGTCCTGTAGCTTGCTTATGGTTGATCTTGGCATTTTCAATTTCTCTAAAATTTTCCATAGTATAGGTTTGCTCACTCTAGGGTATGCTTTCTTTAGGTCTAACAGAAAAGCTTGAGGTTGTTCCCTACTGAGTATTGGTTGACTTTGTCCATCTAGTGCATTCTTTAACATAATGGAATCTTCTTGGATGCGTATAAATATCTGTGTGGCATCTGCAGTTGAATGGCCTGTCCTAAAACCAGCTTGATTTTCATCTAATAACTTCATCTCTTCTGCCCATATTCTAATCCTTGTAGCTAATATTTTGCCAAGAATTCTGCTTAATATAGGTAACAAACAGATTCCCCTGTAATTATTTGGGTCACTCTTATCTCCTTTTTTAAAAAGTACCCCTACTTTCAAAGGCTCTTCCCATAATGTAGCTGAAGTATTCCACATATCCTTGACCTTTTGGATAACTACATCTTGTATCTCTTTTGAAGCCTTTTTAATGAATCCTAACATAATTCCATCTTCTCCAGGAGCAGAATCTTTCATCTTTGCCATCTCTTTCATTATCTCTTCACTTGTTGGTAAGATTTCTAAGCCTGCTTGTAATTCTTTAATTTTCACCTCATCTATATCAGGGGCTTTAACCTTATTCATTACTGTTTCAATCTTGATGACATCACTTTCATACCTGTTTTCTGTAATTTTCTCTAGATGTTCTTTGAATATTTCCTCAGAGAAGAGCAGAATATTCTTTGAGTTATTGTACTCTCCGCGTTTCTGGAGCTTTTTCAGTAAGTCATACATTTCTCCCAATCTTCCTAATTTCCAAGCCTGTTCACATCTGTCTGCTAACTCATTCCACCAGTCTTCCTCCCATTTCTTAGAGCAATCTTTGTATTTTCTCCTTTCATTAGATAGTTCTTTTTTAATTCTTTGCAGTTCCTTCCTTCCTTCTTCTGTGTTATCCCTTCTCACAAGGTTCCTCCTGCTTAGTACTTGTGCTATCTTATCCTTCATTTCTTTTATCTCTTTTTCATGTGCATTCATCCATGGGTTTATATTTGAGCTATTTTTACCACACACCTGTTCAGCTGATGTTAACATTATTTGTTGTATTTTCTCCCAACTTAATTCCTGGTTATCTCCTTCTGTTAATGCCTTTGTTAAATCTCTGTACCTGTTCTCATTTTCTTGGATCCACAATTTCTGCCAGTTTATATTCTTTCTTGATTTTGTTTTTGCTTTATGTTCCTTCTTGTTCATTCTCATAAGCTTCCTGGCTACATTCTTTTGCAAAGTCATACATACTGCATTATGATCTGATTCAGGTGCTCTTATTACTTTAACCTTTTGTACCAGATATTTTCTATCTTGCAGATGAGTGACAAATCCATCTAACTCATACCATTTCTTAACACTTCTATTGTACCAAGTACCTCTCTTTTTTATAAAATGAAAAGAATTTACCCATGACAAATCATTTTCCCTGAGCCATTGCACCAGTTCTTCTCCTTGGCCATTTGTGTAGTTATATCCAAACTTCCCTACTACATCATTATTCTCTATCCCATTTCTCCCTATCTGTGCATTAAAGTCTCCTCCTATAATGAAAGGTATACCTTTCTTTGTTGTTCTAATCACCCTCTCAGCCTCTTTTCTTAGCACTTCCATTTCTGCATGATAATTTTTACTGCCATATACTGGTTGATAAATTGCTGAAATTGTCAATTCTTTAAGATGTAATGTTGTTATTCTATTAGCTGGACTCCATGTTCTATTATTGTCTTGCCATAAACAGTAAACATCCTTGGTTATTAGTATCCCTGTTCTATTCGAATATATCAGGTATCTACCTTGCCCCTTGTGCCTGAAAAACCTAATCCCATCCGTGTTGTTATTCATCTCTGATAATAAAACAATATCCCACTTTAGGTCTATACACCACTTCACCATTTCACCAAATCTACTACTAAATATGTTTGCTCTATTTACATTCCAAGTGGCTATTTTCATTGGGACCCTGTTGAAACGTTGGCGTATGTTCTTAGCTTTACTTTGAATCCTGCGTTGTGTTCTTTCCTTCCTCTTCTTAATCCTACCAAGTTTCTGAGCCTCTGACCTTGGTCCTGGGTTCTTCTCTACATCATATTGTTGTTTCCATTTTATTTCCATATCCTGTTGTTGTTTGTTATTGGTCTTGCAACCCAAGTTACTCGCCATGCAGTATTTTATAGGGTCTGGGTGGTCGGCTACTCCACTTAGGCCCATTGGACAAAACGGTGTCTGGAAAAACATTGTGTAGGAACAAAATAACCTTTCTTCTGTTTCCGTCTGTTTTGGTCTTCTTTTTGTCTAGATGAATTCTAGAAATGAATCATCTTGTCCACTTGGCACTAAACGTGGAAGTCGAAGACCATAGCCAAGCCATCATCATCATCATCATCATAATCATCATCATCATCATCATCATCATCATCGTTATTTTCATCGTCATTATTGTCGTCATCTGTTCTGTTCTGTTCTGTACTTTCTTTACTCCCCTTGTGGGGCTAGGGCTGACACTGAATTCAGTGATTACTTACAATTTGAGAAAAGGTGATTGAGTTGGCTGCACTTAATCCACTCTGTTACCACAGCTGTTACTTAGCAGAACTGCAGCCTGAAGTTGCTGTGCCTGACTTTCACTGAAGGTGCTTGGTTGCGCAGTTTGCCATAGGTCATCAACATCTGCCCCAATCCTGAAACCTTGCAGAATGAATCTCTATCAACTTAAAAGCAGCGTCTCTCTGTACCTATGAATCTCTATCACTGTCATATACGTATTTATAGTAAGCTAAATTTAAAATACATAATACTAATATTACACTAATTAAAGCCTACTTTACTCTTTGCAATTTATTGTTTACTATTTGCAAGAATGATTAAAAGCCACCAGATTGTATTACTTTGCAGGATTCTTGTTCTGGCTGCTCTGGTTATTGGTTTTAACTTGTCTGATCAAACATACATTACTTCTTCAATGTGGTGGCTTTTTGGATGCTTATCATCACTTTTTTTGTTCCATGCGCCATCACTGATAGCATTTATTGGTGGTCTTGGACTGGCAGTTTACATCATGTCAATTTTTCCAGCAATTGTCAGTTTGACCATGAAATGTGATAAGGGGAAAGTTCTGACAGTTGGTCTGCTATTTGCCATCATTTTACTGCTTGCATCTGTATGGGTTGTGGCTTACAATTTTGTGCCAGGTGGAACAATTGCAAGGGAAAAGAATGATATGATAATGATAATCGCAATGGTCTTCATGGGTAAGTTTTCTGTTTGTTTGCATACTATGATTGTTCACCTGTTTTGTGTTTAGGGCAAAATGGTGCATGATGCTGTTGAATGAGCATACTAACATTATTCCACTCCGTTTGAGGCGCGCGATCACGCACGCACGCCTCGGTACACGCCTCGATGAGACAAGGTGCTCGTTTCATCACTCGCCTCATTCTTGAAATTTAGCCAGATCTCGCGCCTGGATAATATACGGTGGGCATAGCTTGCACACTTCGTTGCGAAATTTCGCACGAGGTTGGTGATCGGCCGCGCGTCTGCTAGAATCCTTACGGAGGCCTCTACCACATACCAACATTCTATGAAATTTTGACATTTTTAATTTGTAGATACACCAAATTATCAGATTAGAATATTTTAATGTTTGTGTGATAATAGGCTTCGCATGTGCTGTCAAAGTTGAACAGACTGATGGTAGTGAATCCCAAGTAGAAGGGAAGCAATCAGTGAATGAGAAGAAATCAAAGTCAATTTTTAGAAATGGAACATTGCCAGGTACGTTTCTGTATACCCCTTCATATAAGCTATTTTGTTGAAAAAATATAGTCTAGAACAAACTCCTAATGAGCCTTGCTATAGTCAGTTGATTTCATGGAGATTGATACGTAAATAGACCTGCTATTGAGCAGTTCACCTCCCAACGTTTGCAACCAATGTTATGTTGCAAATATTTGAAATTAATCAATCAATCAGTCAATCTACCATTCACTCAATCAGTCAATCAATCAATCAATCACTCAATCACTCAATCACTCAATGAATCTGTCAATCAATGTGAATTGTTTTGTTGTTGCAGCCTTGTATATTTTGCTTTTAATTGGGATGGTTTTCATGGCTGGAAGGTATTATCAAAGAGCGGTGAATCGACAAAATGCAAAGGTTCGCACTCTTCTCCTCTTCTTAGCCATAAATCCTTTTTAACAGTAGAATTTGTAACAATATATACATACATATATATATATATATATATATATATATATATATATATATATATATATATATATATATATATATATATATATATATATATATATATATATATATATATATATATATATATATATATATATATTGAGACGAAAAAACTGAGGCAGAGAGAAGTGTAAAAAATACAATTTATTTGGCTAACTAGTTTCGGCTTGTCCGCCTTCCTCAGAGCCTTTTTTGAAAATATTTTAATCTTACTATGGACATGTATTTATACTTTATTAATATAATCTGACGTTATATAAACTGTGCAATATGACGTTATATGATTCTACTCCGCATTAACAATGGAATTATGACAGGTGAACAAAAGCGCGGGTAGAAAATTGGTTTGTCAACTATTTTATACATCCTGTTAGAGTTTGAGGATAGTTAAATCCAGTGTTTAATATATATATATATATATATATATATATATATATATATATATATATATATATATATATATATATATATATATATATATATATATATATATATATATATATATATATATATATATATATATATATATATATATATATATATATATATGTATGTATATATTTATAATCTATATTTATATATATATATATACATATATATATATATATATATATATATATATATATATATATATATATATATGATGATATTTTCATGAATGGTTCCATAGTATTTCAAATTAAAGAATTGATGTGTTGTAATGCAAATGATTTTAACTTATAAAATCAGATAGGAAATGAGTAGTAGAATAGGAAATGAGAGACTTAAGAATGCCATTATGCCCATCTCTAGATATGTGACCAAACATAGATGACATAGTAAATTCAGTAATATTCGACATATTTTAGTTTGATTGGGCTTTTTCATCAATCGAAAACTGCTTTATTTGTTCGTATACAGGAGGGTCATTTTTTCCACTCTTGTCTATTATTTGAAAGAGCCCATAACATAGCTGGTTCTTTTGTTATGGCATTGGTTTTTAATTTTTCTTTAGTTGGATGTTAAGGACCCAAAGATATTTACCTCGATGATTTGGACAGTCCATTTTGGATATGACAATCAAGGCTGGCATAGCTTCAAGCAATCTGCTCAGCTAATGAAAGACACAGGTAAGTACAGTAATGAATTCGGATCCATTTATGGCTATGATTATATCCGCAAAAAAACAGGACGGTACTGGTAATAGAGAATAGAGTATACTGAAGATTGTAGAAAGGAAGGGAGAGGTGAAAAGTCGTCAAATTCTGTAAGGGAGATTTGGAAAAGTTTGGAGAAAGTCAGCGAATTTTTTGGTTTGTCCATTGTAAAAACTGAAGCTCTCTTTTTGTCATATTGGATTGAACACTGAATTATTGACATGACAGTGGAAAGCTCAGGGAAGTTTGCTAGTATAGTCACAGAAATCAGGAGTAAGTCATGGAAGTTCATTAGCAAAATCCACCGGTCACCCTGGAAAGGGAGATTAGGACCACTTTTTCTTCCCCCTTAAAAAGAGCACATATTGCGAACGCGACGCAATGGTTGAAATGAAACTGGCTGGCACTTGTGGATGCATGGACATCGATACTGGATTGTAAATTGCCGTATAATGGCCAAAAGGTGGATTGGAATATATAGATTGATGTGAATCCAAAAAGTATAGATAGTCCCTCTAATTAGCCGCTGTTAGCTTATAGACGTGCACTCGCTGTTCTCCACCTTACATATTCTAAAGGAGAAAACACAAGCTCTCTGTCTACATAACACCGGGGTTCCACACCTATTCATGACAAATTCCAAAAAATCTTAATGGAAAGAAGATATTTTTTACACAATAATCTGAAGATTGTTGCGCGTGTATATTTTAGTTTATTTGTTTTTGGATCTTGAATAAAATATCCGTTGAAGAAAACGGTTCTATCAATATGCAAACTAATTTTCATGCAGTACTGAAAGTTTGTATGACGGGCTGTGGCGGGGAGGTAGCTTGTATAATTGACAAGACTACCAAAATATGATTTACTTTGAGATGCAGCTTTCACCATATCCGGCAAAAGCCTTTATCTAGCCAGTGCCCATAGCAAATAGATATCGCAGCAAAAACACACACAAGGTTACAAGTCAGACTTGTAAACATTGGAATAGTAAACAGGATAGGCATTTATTTACCAATGTGATAGCAATACAGTGAACACCTTCACATAAGAGCCTACCATTTTGAAATGAGGTAGTTCCCCGGATGAAGTAGTTCCCCAGTAATCAGGGTACAGTTTCTTAAGCCTAATATTATCCGTACATGCCCTGCCTACGACAATTGTGTATGTAGTGTTTTTGGAGAACCCATAAACGAGTTGATTGGCAGACAGGCTGATGTTAATTATCAGTGGAATTTCAGATGTAAAGGTTGTAATTAATTCAAGAATCAAAACACGCAGTTTCAAACTGTAGGCTGTTAATAAATAAAGTTTTTTGTGCGTGTTTTACTGTACCAGATGGTGTTATTGCTCAGTCACTTGTTGTAAAGTTCAAAGAAACCCTTCTATATCAAATTGAAGCTGTAGACTGTTACTTGTTCTTTTTAGAAGCGAAATTAATATGAATATGGCCTACACATTTGATCTTTACTACTTATAAACAGGGAAGTACATATTTGAGGAATGGCGGACACTTCGCTATTTATTGGGGAGCAACCAGACCATAGGACTCAGGACCAAAGTTCCCAGGAAAACATGAGCAACCACACTCTAAGATTTTCATTGTTGTTGAAAGTTATTGGGAGTGGATGACGCCCCTCATCGCCCTTCCCAAGTGACCGCCACTGCATTTATGTACTTAAGTTAGCAATTAAGTAAGTTTCATTCAATATATTCCATTATTACAACAGTATGTACAATAAAAATAGTCCGGTTCTGAACTATAGATCAAGGACAGAGCAAATAAATTTTTCAAAATTAAAAAATAAAAGGTAAGGCTACTGAGGATAAGAAACACCCATCAGTTCTAGGTTCGGTTTTACATTTTGAATCCCATAAAAGTTTTCGTGATGTTCACAGTTCCCGAGACTGATATAATCTGTAATTTTCTTGTAATGCTTTTTAAGTAAGTAGTAAAGCAAACAATTAAGTACTTACATAAATATGGGAAGTTATTGGCTGGGCATTCTGTACTCGTTGACTATCAATTAAAGTTAATTTTTAGCTAGACTTTCGCATAGCTTTGATCTTACTTCCCTGTATGCCACCTACTTATCCTTTGCATCTTTTTCGACAGAGGCTGATGTCATTGGGATACTGGAGAGCGACTGTTCAAGACCATATGTTGGTTCTACAGATTTTGTTTCGTACATTGAAGAGAAGCTTGGGTTTTATGCGGATTATGGGCCAAAAACCAAAGATCACACATGGGGGTAAGAATCTAGTATTGGTTTGGGGCTGCTTTATTCATCACGGCAACAGTTGAGATTAACAGAGCATGCTCATTCCTAGTTGCAAAGCTGGCACATATCTACAATGGGATGCGAAGATATCACCTCCCAAACAAAAACTCTGTTGTCAAATCATCAAAATTAGCATTTCTGTCAGCAGATTCTTTTCATATTTTTAATATTTTGTATTCTAGGAACCCAAGAGGAAGAATTAGGTGAATTACTGACGAAACCATATATTAAGAATATTAAGTATTTATGAAATCTTAAATAAACAGATATTCGCCAATCATGGGAACCGCTCCCATTTTTATTAGGGACATGTAGGCTATTTTTAGCGCCCCCTTTGTACACTGTTGCATTACCTCTTTGCAGACAAACATCTGCAGCACTGAATTGCAGCTGGTAGTAGTTTTCAATCCTTTGGTTTAGCAATAGCATCCTAGGTATTTGTCTTATATATCAAATTTTCTGTTTGTCGCAGGGCTGCCATTATTTCAAGATATCCTATCATCAAATCAGAGCATTACCTACTGCCGTCTCCAGAAGGTATCTCTCTTTGCTTTGCTATACCCATATATTCTTGCAGATGTGTGTTTCCACCCCTTACTATACAATGAGAACAAAATTTTTCAGTGGATACAATTTCGGACATAATGACATCGCAAATAACGCTTATTAGAAGATATCTTGTAAATACAGTTTCTATTCATTGTTTATTGTATGTATCTATTGTACATTTTATGACAAGAACGACGAAAAAACGAGAAGCATTGCTTCCTTAAGATTGATATGACAAATCAAGGAATTTCGACATAGCCCGTTTGCTACAAGTTGACATAACCGTTTAAGACTATTCCATTAGATGTTTCGATTCATACTTGACTCATCCGTAGTTAGAAAGGGAAATGTGCAAAAGGTATGTATATATAGGGTAGAAACACAATGCGGATCAAAGATCACGTGATGTAAAAGGACTTCCTATTGTATATGTTCTCATTGCATTTTTCGTTAATGAACTTTGGAAAAGCATTGTCAACGTGATGAATAATTATATATGTTAGTCCAAGGGAGTATTTGCCTTTGAAAGATGATATTCAGATGATTCAATTTTCTATTTTAGTTGACTTGTTCATATTTTTGTATAGTATATGTTCACAGTAACCTGTTTCAAGGCTTTACTTCTTCGTCTTTCAATTCATTCAGGTGAACTTGCTCCAGCTCTTTTGGCAACTGTCAGTATTTCAGGTCAACATGTTGATTTTGTTGTGGTTCATATGGGTAATGATAGGTATGCCATTGTAATTCACACCATTCTCATAGTATGCTCATAATATGCTTATAGATTTCCCGTCAGTTTGGCCCAAATATACATCGCTTTTTTATATACAGTAAAGCCCACGTAAATCGGATTTGCCTAATTGGATATTTCATAAGTTGAACAGAAATTCTGGCCCCGACCCGCTTGTAGTCAATGCTGTGCTTTTTCTATATGTATGTAGAATTTTGTAAGTGAGATTTACGCGTAAGTTGAGGCTTTTTTGAAGTCTGTTTTGTAAAACAGCACGGAATTAGTCGGGTTTTCATCTTGATCTCAATAGCAAGCTTCTTACTCTCAAATGGTGTAGGAGCCAGTAAGAGTATGGAAAAGGCACTTGAATCTTGGGTGTGACCAGTCACGCAGCCAATGGATAACTTTTATATTGACCACATCGGGGTACTCGCCGCTTCCATTTGCCTTGGGCCAAGACTCACTTTTGATAAGTTGGACTTCATACAAGTTGGAGTATTTTGCTAGCTCTGAGGAGATCCAAGTTAAGCAAGCGCACGCGAGTGTGACTGTTTTTTCCCGTCAAGCATAATCTCAGGGTTTTTGGAGAAAATTTTTTCAAATGGTTTATAACATAATTTTCTGACAAGTGTCAGATGTTCCAGTTACTGCCCATCATAAGGGGGTATCAGAAACCATGCCCAGTTATTGGATGTCAAACCCACTTATTGGTAAATCTCTATGCCATGCCCACCTCTCAGAAGCATCATTGTCATGATGACCTTGGTTAGGGATAGCAAGATTTCCACACTGTAGAAACAGCAGGAAAGTCAAACTACATACGATATGAAACTTCATAGTTTCCTTTTCCACTAGAAACTATAACTGCCCAGATGGGTCTTCTTCAGGAATTGCCTTGTTGCCAATACATTTTTTAATCCTGATGTTTTCACATAACGATAATTGTACTGATGTGATTTGTGAAATGTTTTTGAGGAAAACGTGAATTTTCCTTCTTGAGCTATTTAAGATCTTAACCATTTGGAGTTGCAAAGATTTCAAACATTAATACATTTGGACATTCTTTGTTTGGAAAATTGTTTTTCTGATATTTTTTTATTCAATATATTTCCAACAGCATAGGTAGTTAATCAAAGATTCTGCATAAGTAGTTTTTTTGCTGATCGAGACTGATGATTCATTATTTAGTATTTCTATTGCAAAAACTGCTTTGATTTCAACTTAGTTATGATACTATGTATTTACCATCTTGTTCTCAGAGATGATCTGGATCGCAAGCTGCAAGCAGAGGAACTTTCTAAGGTCATGGATGAGAGGTAGAGGATGTTTAAGATTCACTACATCAATGAATGAGTTTTATCTGATTTGCATTGTTCTTTCACTGCAGAAAATTTATTGAGTGTTATGCTTTAGAAATATTACCCCACAAAATAAAAATTGTGGAAATCTTCACTATGGTCTCAAGTTAACTTTCCTCCTTTTCCCTGAAACTTGAGAATTATATTCATTCCTAATACACTGAAATTACAATAGGTATTGAGTGCTTTTTGATCACAAACTGTTTCTGAAAATATTAGAGATAGTTTTTATTCACAAGCTGTGTGGAGGTCTTTTCTAACGTTTAGTTCTCTAGAGAGATTTGAATAATGACATGCTTTCATGTTTTATAAAAATGTTTGCTTTCCTCTGAAATTCTGATGAAAAGATGAAATTTTTCCATGATTTGCAAGCTTGTATTTCATTTCACAATTTACACATTTTTTATTTAGGATATTGTGATGATAGTACCTCCAAAACTTTGGAATTAGAATCAGACCATTATGCCTGTTATTATAACTATACTCTCATCAACAAAATTCATTTTGCATTCATTCAGCTGTGTAGATTAATTGTCAAAATGGGCAACAGTTGCTGTAGCAGTTTAGGCTTTTTCAATGCTTCATGGGTATCCTGTTGTTGTTTCTACTATTTGGAGATGGCAGCCAGCTTTGTTAGTTCACAAAATGATGCTGAATTAGTAGAAAGTTATCAATATACTTATTATATTTTGATATATAAAAAGGTATATTGTTTCAGTGCTTACTTATCAGCAGCAGCACCTACTGAACATTCAGGTTATGTGGTTACCACTATCAGCTTGTAGAAAACCATGAAAGTTAAGACCAGGTTTGATTGTATCAATTTTAAATTAAACTTTTTCATTGACTTGTCTTTTGCTAATAGCAAAAACCCACTTGTTTTCCTTGGATATGTGACATCTGCCCCTGGAAGTCGAGATCATATACAGTTGATGGAATCAGGGAGAACAAAGGTGGGCTGTTTTTTGCATATTTTGTAGATTTTTCAAGTATTTTGTTTGGGTATGAAAGTGATTTATCACTTACAGCTTTTAAAAACAGGGTTGCCACAGAATCAGAGAAATCAGGGAATTTTGTGTTCAATCAGGGAATATCAGGGGAAACAGAGATAGTTTTCATATCTGCCCAGAAAATCATAGAATTCTAATTGAGAGTTATAGGAATATCAGGGAAAATCAGGGGAAAATGGATAGAATTTCTCTGAGAACATCATGTAAAATCAGGGAATTTTCCCCTCAAATTGTATTAAATATATTTTGAATGATTTCTATATTTATTATTATATATTCAATGCAATTGTGGCTATTTATATTATATATATATATATATATATATATATATATATATATATATATATATATATATATATATATATATATATATATATATATATATATATATATATATATATATATATATATATATATATATATATATATATATATATATATATATATATATATATATATATATATATATATATATATATATATATATATATATATATATATATATATATATATATGACACTGAGTCAAGCATATACTTTTCTTCACTGTAAATATACATATTTATACAACTGCCATGCTTATCATGGCAGGAATTGACACTGGTTCATCATAGCCCCCCATCATAACTGGCACTTACATTTGAAATATTGTACAAAACAAATAAAAACCAAAACAAATAGAACTTTATTTATGATTTGCATTGATATATTGCAATGATATATATGAGTTAGAAAGGGAGAGATTAAGCTTTGGCAGAAAGCAAGTGCAAGACACTGCCTCATACCCACACTTGCTTAATTTATGAAATTCAGCACCCTTGTCATCAAATGCAAGGGAGAAATTATTTACAACAACTATTATACAAAGATGGAGACGGAGTGCTGTGTTTTTTCATCAGAAGACATCCCAAGAACAAATGTGCCTCATTCAAATCTGTTGGTTGCTTTAGTAAAGTTAATCATTGCTTCTATTATCATTCTATTTGCAACTTGCATCAGACCCGAATTATCAAAAGGAATCAATTTGCATAATGATTGTATGTCAAGTCTTGCTATATTTAACCCAGGAATATTCAATAGGCTGTCAAGGAGGTCTGTTTATGCTCTTTCAAAGATAGGACAGTGCAATATCAGAGTGAAATGTATGCCTGAATCTGTATTCCTTTATATTATTGAAATAGCCACAATTTTGTCCAGTGCCTAACACCAACAATATCATTATCAACAGGCCTAGTACTGATAAAGGTGCAGTTTGCTTTTCTTTTCTTATTAACTATAATGTGTTTCTTATCCCTGAATTTTACTCTAAAAGTTTTACAATAACTGGATGATTACCAGTTAGGTATGGTTCTAGGCATGCTACCTATTGTACACAATGAACGGCATTATTCCTCTGTCTTCTTCATCTTCATCTTCTTCATTTCAAGATTTAAAATTCTATTACATGTAAAAGTTAATACAATACTGGAAATATGTTATACTGCACTGATGAATTTTAATGTGCAATATTGTCTGATCTTTATAGATCATTGAATTTCATTTAGGAAGACTCTCCCAGTAGTCGATAAAATACAGTAGATGCAAAACAGTGATTGAACTAATGGAAGTATTCTTTCAAAGTAGTTTCTAATGCTACTTCATCTTCAGCAAATTTCTAGAATTAATTGGTCCTTGCCTTTGCTTTCAAAGGATATTGATTATGAGGATTATGCAAGATGGTGTGAATATATTCTGTATCGTGATGTAATACGCCTGGGGTATGCAAGAGTCTCTCGTGGTGGCTTATCAGATACTGAGGTTCAGTTGGGAAAATTCAGGATACCAGATGATATCAAGAACTACACTGACCACAATGCAGTAACTACAACAAAAGAAGATGTCCAAGAAAACTTGAGATTTTCTGAGAAGTATGTTCATCTTTGATAATCACATTTCAACTGACACTCCACAGAATGCACTTATTTGTTTTTAATATTTTTTGTGTTGGGGTTATTTGAGGGGAGAGCTTATTCAAGTGCACTTTTTCAAGGACTTATGGTATTCCTGAAGGTTGTGGTGAAAATGATTTGACTGTCAGGTTCTGTTTTGTGTGTGATAGTCCACTTTTTGACAGAATTTTTTGATTGGAATAGCTATATTGTGGTTGCAGAAGTCAAAATAGTAGGTTGAAATTTATAATTCTCTTGATTTTAAGGTCTTGTGGTTAATAGAGATGAAGATGAGATGGTTTTTTAGGAAATGAATTTTATCTGCCACAACTTTTCTGTTCACATGGGATCAGGAACTTTCCCATACCCTTTACCTGGGGTTTATATACATATTATGTCATCTGGTAGGGGGAGGGGGTATTGTCAATACTTGATGTTTACAATGTGTTTTGAAGGGGAGGGTATGGCTTCCTCTTGTCAATGTCATCACAAGGATTCTTGAAGTTTGTGCAAATTGATGAATCTCTAACAATATACCATCTAGAGGGGAGGGGGGTTATCAAACTTTGAAGTTGTTTGTCATTAGAAATGGGGGAGCTTGTTAAGATTGTTTGATCAGGGGGAGGGAGATGTAAAAAATGGCTCAAATATTGATGATGTCATAAATGTAACCCTGGCAGCTGGTCCATTTTGCTCTGTTCAGCATCATACTTTACTCATTATCAGCTGCCATTATAGAAAGCACTTTCTAAAATCTCAACACTTTGCAATAAAATTTGCTCTCTCTTTGCTTACACACCATTAGGAGAGGAATTTTTGGTATACAAAAAAGGATATAGTTTAACAAGTGTCTAGAATTGATCATTTTAAGGAGTAACTGTCTAAATATCTCAATAGCAGACCTGCTACAGCTCATGTATCAATCAAAAGTGTTTTACCAGATCATGCTAAGCTTTTAAATTTCCTGGTATCTGAAGAAATGTTTCCTCTTAGGTTTGGGGATTTTCATATTGGCGATTTTTATGGAGAGGGACACCATTTTCATATGGCAACACCAAAATATTTTCTTCCAATTACTGAAGGATGAAGCAGAACCTTTATCAGGACTGGACAGATGGCCTGATCATTGAAATGGTGACTATGGTGGAGAAGGGTTGTTCATCTGGTACACAAACAACACAACTTTTGCCTTTCTGCTGACACATCATCTGATCAAGATACAGATAAACTTATGCATATATTGGCAAAAAAGCAGGATAATGCCTGGTTTGTTCATGAACGGGTAGAGACCCTACCACAACAGGAAGTAACTAAAGGTTATCATAGAACCAAAAACGTCCTTGCAAATAGTTGCGTATTTTATCCTTAGCATCAACAAGAATTGAACTAGGCCAGGGTGCCTTTTTGAATTGTACTTCAGTTGTATATTTTTTGTGCTCTGGAATATTGCTGATAATATTATTCCCATTTGTAATACATTATAAATTCTTTTAGATATGGAGCTTGTACCACAGTTTTGATTCTTTTTGAGTGAGGCTTTTCTGTTTTTAAAACAGTAGATAAAGTTCAACCCAGTTTCAATTATTGTAGTATTGACAAAGTCTGTAGCTGCATTTATAACAATTCAAAGGTTGTGAGAAAGTTGAAAGGTTTGACATGAGTTGTGCATAGTTTTGTAGAGCTAGCATATATTTTAGGTATGCACTGATAATGTGTAATATTCTCCTTTGCATATCACATGAAGATCTCATAAACATAGTAAGGCATACTATCTCTCACATACACAAGAGGTAAGTTTCTTTTCCCCATTTAACTAACTGTAGTTCTGTTCCACCTCAAACATCCCAGGAAGCTTTATAGAAACAGCCTTTTGCTACATACAGAATTGTTTCACTAGCGACAAATAGTTTTAAGATTTACTCTAAGTAACTGAAGTAGGTGTAACAATAAACAAGCAAAAGATTTTTCAAGTTCTACATGAGCACCCACATGTAATTTTTGCATGCAAAGTATGCTTTTTGACAAAAAGGAAATGAGTATAGAAAAATCTCATTTATGTTCATAGTGAGGGACAAAATAGCTACCTTATTCTTGGAAAATGGCAAGAAAACACATGTGCATTGGAAGGCATTTCAAAAGAACCAACACTAACCACAGTCACTACTGGTAAGTACCTACTATCATCTTCTAATGGCTGTTTTAATTTAATTTATCTTCCTATCACTGTTCTACAAATGAGGAAAATGACTAACCCCTAGCCAGCAACCCAAATGGGCCCCACAGCCTTAACTCTGGTATGAGAAGATCTGTAGAAGAAACCTCGGCAACCACTGATTTGGAAGAGAGCAAAATAAGGAGGCAAAAATTTAATTGGATTCATTTCATTGCTAGCTTTTTAATTTCTACTCATGTACTATACTTTAACCAGGATAGGGCAAGATCCATCTCCCCACTTTGTGTCAAATTTTTCTGTTTTTCAAGCTGTTCCAATAAAGGTTGTTTTCTTTCCAGTTTTTGAAATTGTTGCCAAAAGTTCATCTGATGAAAGATCACTTTCTACCCATACCCTTTGCTTTTCAAGACTTATTTCAAAACTGCTAACACCTATGGAGAAAAATTTCCAGGTATTAGCTTTCTAAGGTATCTGTCTACATGTACATGAAATAATCTGATTGTTCAAGTACATCTCCATTTAAAGAAGTTTACATGATGATATCATATACATATTTAAAAATAATATATTTAAAAATTTCAGTTGCTTAGGGCTGCAAATGAAATTTGAAAGTTTACCTACCATTTACCAAACAGTGTCATTAATATTTTTTTATCTCCACTGAAGGGTAGCTTTCTTCCCATGCCATCAGGAGCTACAATCTACTTTACTGACAATCTTCTACATTTTATGTTTCCTCTACTTCATCCATGATTAAAATTTGAAATAAACTGTTGGTACTTTAATAGATTTCACTAAAGCCATTTAAAGTACCCTGAATCGGGGGACGGGGAATCAATTACTGCTAGAACGATTTCTATTTGCAATTCCTGTATACATACCTGCTTTCTTTTTGAGAACCCTTTCAACAGCCCCTGAGCATCCTCCACATGTCATCTCAACTTCAAACTCGTGCTGAAAAACATAGAAAGCCTAGATAAACGTTGGCTATGGACGTGTGCAATGGTGCAATCAAGTCGAGCAACATTTGAGAAATCATACACCATGTTTTATAAATAGTGATATAATTATGAAGTAGTTGACTTGATCACAATGTTTGATCCGTAATGAACAACTTTCTACCTCACTAATGACTTTGTATAATTTATTTCGAGACAAAAAGGACTTTTGATCTCCTAATCAATTATGAAGAGATTGCTACAACACATCAGAAACTTCCTGGTGGTTCATCTAATAGCTATTTTGTGCCATAGCATTATGAAACGTCATGAATGCTTACCTTGTCCAGTACACTGGTAATAGATAGTTTATTGTGGCTTACAATGAACAGTGAAACAATTTTTGACTTACTTTTGGCATTTTGTCGAATGGTTTCAATTACTTCCTTGGCTTCTCTAGCAAAGTGGTATCCTTTGTTAGACGCTGGTTGCCAGATTTCGGTAGTGTAGCTCCTCCATCGCGACATATTATGGTCTACCCAGAAACTGATCGCATAATCTACCCCAATGAGATAAAGCAACTTACCATATCGTCATAATTTCATGATTTCTTACATTTGAAATTCAAACCCCGTTTGAGGTAACATCATAACTTCCCTCATACTTATGCGAAACTGCTTTCGAGTGTTCTCCGCGACCTTTCAATTTCTACTGACCATTTCCTATTGTTGCCTTTTACCCGTTTTTTCTTGTAAAAGTAATTTTTTTGTAAGAAAGCCGCACTCAGCTGCTCAAAACGTTGAGAACGTTCGGTAATGCATTGTTAACACCTAAGAGGGTTGACAAGTTGAAGCACAATTGACATTTCAATATTCCCTCAAGCCCGTAGTCTCACTTGGTCAATTTGCAAAGTTTCAGTACTAAAATCATGAAAAAAGCTGAGAAAGTTTCACTACTCGGTAAAAAAGCCTGTCTTACAAAAAACGTTTATCCCAGAAAGTAGTTGACTTGCAGATGACAAATTCAGAATTAAGTAATTCTGAAAGAAGTGAATAAGTTATCACCCCACTTTTTTGGTTAAGCCTGACCTATCTACTATCTGGTTGAGTGTGACTCACTCACTACCCACCAAGTAGCAAAAGGGCACCAGGCAGGGGTGGTGCAAGGAATTTTCTGGCGGAGGAGCTGACTCTTCCGAAGGGGGATTAAGATACAATTAACAGAGCACTAGAACTGCTAAAATACCTGCGAGAAAAGAGTTCATCACCTTTCGGCGAGAGGACTAGTATGCTTCCCTGGTGCCACCCCTGTTGCCAGGTGGCAACACGTGGAAGATAAAAGCGGAGAGAGGAAGTTGCCATCCTGCCTCAATATGTTTACGGTCAAGGCACCCTGAACGCACGAAGTCCTATATAGGTTGTACTTTTATCTGGGCTCATCACCACCATCATCATAATCTCTTTTCTTCTTCTTCTGTCCCGTCGTCACTTCCTTTACGGGGCCTTCGAGTGACTCTGGGGTCAGTGTACCACCAGCCAATTATTAAGTGATTGAGTGAGCTATACTCCATCTACACTGTTGCCCCTACTATTACTAGAACCGCAGCGTGGGCCGCTGAGCCTGTTATTCACTGACGGGCCTGTTAAACAGTTTGCCACAAGTCATTAACATCTGCTCCAGTTTCTGAATCTTCAACAAATGAATCGCTATCAAAAGTTAAGGGCAATGTCTCCCTGTGCCAACTCACCAACTCGAGGAGGGCTAGCCATCATCATCATCGTCATCGCCGTCATCATCGTCATTGTCATCATCATCATCATCATCATCGTCATCATCGTCATCATCGTCATTGTCATCATCATCGTCATCATCATCATCATCGTCGTCGTCATCATCATCATCATCATCATCATTGTTTCCTTGAATGAACTCTAATTATGATTATGATTGATGATTTCCATATTTGGACACTCAGAGCGCGTGTTGTAAAAAAACGTTGTGCTACACGGGAAGCAAGATACGAGGAATAAGTCTGATTACTGCTGTTATTAATGATAATTATAAAGGACTTCTACGGAATCACCATTAAGTAAGTTTATATATTGATTGTCCTCGCTAGTTCATGTTTTGTTTTATTTCCGTTCGTTATGTTTATTGCTGTTACACTAGGCCAGAGATTTACATTTTACTAATTTGTATTTTTATTCACTTTATTTCAGATCGAAAAGATTATTAGCTTATTAGTTTATACGATCCAGTGTTTCATTGGAGTCCTTTATCTGTATAACGATACACAAAATTCGATTTAATGATTCGTCGAAGCATCTGGATAAGAAAATGCCCGACGAAGCACAGTTGAAACGAGCGAAGGTAGAGAGGAGGACAGCGAAAGCAGCATTTACGAGAGCAGTGAAAGCTTTAGAGCACGTTATTGCAAACAACAGACCACTGGTAGAAATAACAGCTATACTGAACAAACTACAAGGAGCGTTTGAGAACTTAGTCGGAAAGCATGACGAATTTGCTAGTTTAGTCGAGGATGACGAAGAATACGATAGGGAAGAGAAATGGCTTGCAGAATGTCAGGATGTGTTCATGGAAACTGAAACTAGGGCGAAAATCTGTATTGATAAAATGACGGAAAATACATTAACTGGAAATAAAGATGAAGAACTGGAAAAGCCCTCTGAAAGTTCGGAAATTCCCCATGATGGAACCCTCAGTGGAAACCCACAAGTATCTGATGTCAATGAGAATGCAAATAGTGTAATACAAGAAGAGGCGGGCACTGTTGACACAATTAACGTAACTGATGAAACTGAACAATATCCAGCATCTGAAGGGCAACACAGAAGACAAGATAATGACAGTTCTATTAAAGACCAGCAATATTGTGGGTTTAAGCTAGAAAAACCGAAATTGCCGTCATTCTCAGGTGATGTGCGGGAATATGCAATTTTCCGGTCTGACTTCAAGCATGCAATCGAGGCCAGGTATACTAAGAGGGATGCGATAACAATGCTGCGCACATGTTTGAAAGACAAACCTTTAGAATTGATAAAAGGAATTGGCAGTGATTATGAGGCTGCATGGAGTTATTTGGATGCGATTTACGGTGACCCGCGCTTCGTATCAGATACAGTTACACAGGATATTATGAAGTTTAAACCCCTTAATGATGGCGAGGATGCTCGTTTCTGTGATTTAGTGCACCTTGTGAATCGCAGCTACAACACACTAAAGGAAGTTGGAATACCAAGTGACATGAACAATAGTCATATGCTGTCGATTATTGAGCAGAAAATGTGCGCCGACGACAGGAAAATATGGGCGAGAGAACTAGAGCGAGAAAAGAAGACTCCAACATTACAAGCACTTTTGTCGTGGATGACCGTGGAGATGAAATCACGCATGCGCGCCACAGCACCGATTAGAGCAACTGCAATTCAGAGACGTTTAGTTCACCATGTAAGTACTGATAGCAGTAGCAGAAACTTACCAACAAGGCATAAATGCTGGATTTGTTTGAACTCTGCACACTGGCCAGATCAATGTCAGAAATTTGCCCTGCTTAGCATTGATGATCGTTACAGAATTGCGAAGGAAAATAGAGTCTGCTTTAGTTGCTTGAAAAAAGCTGGGAAAGATCATAAGGCTTCAAATTGCAGCAGAAGGCAACAATGCCCCAAACTTGACAATGGCATACAATGTACTAGCTTTCACCATCAACTTCTGCACAAGACTAAACCAGTTCAGATCGGTATTGCTACAGCAATTGACGAAAGTGAAGCAGTTTTGCCCATTATCTCAGCAAATCTCTCCAATTCAAGTGGGTTTTTTAAAAGAGCAAACGTGCTATTGGATTCCGGTGCACAGATCAGCTTGATACGCCAAGACACTGCTGCAACTCTAGGATTACAAGGCCAGAATGTTACAGTCTCAATTACGAAAATCGGCGGAGAAGAGGAAACAATAAAGACCAAGAGGTATACAGTGGCAATTTCATCAGTTGATGGAAATAGGCAATACTCAGTAAAAGCAATCGGCATTCCAGTTATCAGTGATGATATAAAGTCCATCAATACGTCAAGTTGTTCAGAGCTGTTTGGACTTCAAGGGCAGAAATTCCACAGAGGACGAGGCCATGTTGATTTACTGATTGGCATTGATCATGCACACATGCATTCAGGGGAGACAAAACAAGCTAATCATCTTGTGGCTCGACACTCTCCTCTAGGATGGGTAATTTTTGGGAGTAGACCAGGTAAAAAATTAGACGCAATGCACATTCTTCATGTTAAATATGCTGTCCCAGTTGATCTCACTGATTTTTGGACAACTGAGTCAATGGGAGTAAACGTAAAAGGGTGTGTTTGCAGTGCAGATAAACTGAGTCAAGTTGAGAGAGATGAAGCCAAGATAATAGAAGATTCTTGTGTGAAAGTCAAAGACCAATGGATGATGTCATATCCATGGAAAAGAGATCCAAATGAACTACCTGATAACAAACAACTAGCAGTTAAGCGTTTAGAGTCTATAGAGCGACGACTGAAGCAGAATCCTGATCATGCAAAGGCTTATGACAATCAGATGAAAGAAATGAATGAAATGAAATTCTCGAGAAAACTAACAGAAATGGAAATGAGAGACTACACGGGTCCTGTACACTATGTCCCTCACCATGCCGTGCTGAGACCAGACAAGAAAAGCACACCTGTGAGAATTGTATTCAATTCATCTTCAGTGTTTGCAGGTCATAGACTGAACGATTACTGGCTGAAGGGTCCTGATCTGCTAAACAATATATTTGGAATAGCTCTCCGCTTCAGAGAAAACCAAGTGGCATTGATGGGTGACATTTCAAAGATGTATCATCGAATACTGATTCCAGAGAAAGATCAGCATGTACACAGATTCCTTTGGCGTAACTGTGAAGCAGAAAGAGAGCCAGATGTGTATGTAAAGACGGTACTAACGTTCGGTGACAAACCTGCTCCCGCAATGGCACAGATTGCATTGAGAAAGACAGCACAGGAGAGTAAAAATCTGAAGCCAGAGGCAGCTAAGGTGCTTACAGAAAACGTATACATGGACGATATTTGCGAATCTGTGGAAACAGTAGAAGAGGCAAAAAAACTTGCAGAGGACATTGACATTGTCCTAAAGAGTGGAGGTTTTCAAGTGAAAGGTTGGATGTCAAACAAAATTCTGAATGAGGAGAATCAAGATGCAAATGAACTGAAAGGTAATGTGGAAGAAAAGGTACTTGGAATATCCTGGAACAGAGAGGCTGACACATTATCATGTCAAATTGAGTCGAAATTAACGAGTCCAAATGATGAAAATGAGCATTTCAAGGAGTTGAAGATGACTAAAAGAAACTTGTTAAGTGAAATTGCAAAGATCTATGATCCTATTGGATTTGCTGCTGCG
Organism: Mastigias papua; assembly: GCA_964019165.1. Taxonomy (NCBI): domain Eukaryota; kingdom Metazoa; phylum Cnidaria; class Scyphozoa; order Rhizostomeae; family Mastigiidae; genus Mastigias; species Mastigias papua. Next base: position 7,616,583 of record OZ025267.1, read on the forward strand.
TTCATTATTAGATTGAAAATTGGCCTACAAAAGCTGTGGCAAATTGGAATTGACTGAGATGATGAAATTCCACAAGAACTACAAAGTGATTGGGTTGAACTGTTCATGGAAATGAAGAACATAAACAACATTTGCTTTAAGAGATCTCTGATGACAGCTGATGCTGCAGAAAGACCTTCTTTATGCATATTTTCAGACGCATCACAAGAGGCTTTTGGTGCTTGTGCTTACATTCGTCAGAAAACTAAAGATGGGAGATTCGATGTAAGATTTATCACTGCAAAATCAAGAGTGGCACCTCTGAAACAGCTAACAATACCACGACTAGAATTGCAAGCTGCTGTTCTCGCGTCACGATTGGCAAAGACAATCCAAGAAGAGTCTAGAATAAATTTCAATGGAGTAACGTTCTTTACCGATAGCATGATAACACTCGGCTGGATTCAAAGCCATTCACGCAATTACAAGCCATTTGTGTCAGCAAGAATAGGGGAAATTCAGAGCAATTCGAATCCAAATCAATGGAGACACATATCAAGTGAAGACAATGTAGCTGACGACCTATCAAGAGGAATCAGTGTGCAAGAACTGAGTGGAAGATGGATGAATGGCCCAGAATTCCTAAGATTACCAGAAGAGTTTTGGCAAGTGAAATCTACATCCATGCCATTGAAAGAAGATGAAGAGCGTCGTCATGTGAAGAATGTTGGTTCAGTTAACTTTGTAGGGGCTGAAAGCTTAATTGACTATGAGAGATTTTCAAGTTGGAGAAAACTAATCCGAGTCATAGCATGGATAAAGAGACTAGCAAAGAATATCAGATTACGACAACACAGATCAAGTTGTGAAAAGAAGTACTTAACACCTGAAGAACTACATGAAGCAGATATATTTTTGATTAAAGACGCGCAAAAGTTATTACATGATAGGGTGAAGAAAGGCGAATTTAAGTCACTGAGTCCATTCACAGACGAAAAGGGAATTATCAGAGTCGGAGGCAGAGTCGACAAAGCAATAGTATCCTATGACATGAAACATCCAGTGCTCCTGCCAAACGAGCACAGAATCTCGCTATTGATTACAAGACAGGTGCATCAGTTTGGGCATTCGGGTGTAGCAACGACAACAGCCAAAGTGAGGAGAAAGTACTGGGTTCTGAAAGGGAATAAAATCAGTAAATCTGTCAAATACAGATGCAAGTTTTGCAGAGAGATGTCCCATTTGGCTGAAGAGCAAATGATGGCAAATCTTCCTTCTATTCGACTGGCACCACAAACACCCCCATTTTACTACACATCATGTGACTACTTCGGACCCTACAATGTCAGAATTGGACGCAACAAAACAACTAAACATTATGGTGTTATCTTTACATGTCTCAACACGAGAGCCGTACACCTAGAGCTGGCAATGGATTATTCCACGGTGGAGTTTCTGCAGGTTCTTCGACGATTCTTCTGCATTAGAGGATTTCCAGCAGTAATTCTTAGTGACAATGGTTCCCAAATGGTTGGTGCAGAACGAGTGTTGCGAGAAATGGTACAAGGGCTAAGTATTGATAAGCTCCAAGAGTATTGTTCTGAACGAGGAATTAATTGGATTTTCATCACACCAGCAGCACCTCATCAAAACGGTTGTTCAGAGGCACTTGTGAAAAGTTGCAAAAGGGCACTAAAGATTGCCATTGGAGATCAAGTTCTGAGACCTTTTGAACTTTATACTTGTTTGCTGGAGGTTGGAAACTTGCTGAATCAACGCCCAATCGGACGAATTCCACATGACCCTGATGATGGAGCATTTTTATGCCCAAATGATCTCCTCTTGGGACGAGCAACAGTAGAAGTACCACAAGGTCCATTTAACGAAATGCGGAACCCACATCAGAGAGTAGAATTGGTACAACAGATTGTAAACTCGTTTTGGAAAAGGTGGACAAGAGACGTTTTTCCATCACTTGTTCCTCAAAAGAAATGGCACACATATAAGCGCAATGTACAAAAGGATGATATTGTCATAGTTGAAGACATAAACGCAATCAGGGGTAAATGGAGAATAGGACGGATCATAGAAGTATTCCCTGGATCAGACGGACGAGTTCGAAATGTAAAAGTAAAGACAGCTTCCGGAATATATTATCGACCGATAAGAAAAATTGTAGTACTGCAACCAGCAGAAGGATACGATTGACTTATGCTTGATTTTTGCTAAGGACCATGCCCTTATCGGGGGGGAGGATGTTTCCTTGAATGAACTCTAATTATGATTATGATTGATGATTTCCATATTTGGACACTCAGAGCGCGTGTTGTAAAAAAACGTTGTGCTACACGGGAAGCAAGATACGAGGAATAAGTCTGATTACTGCTGTTATTAATGATAATTATAAAGGACTTCTACGGAATCACCATTAAGTAAGTTTATATATTGATTGTCCTCGCTAGTTCATGTTTTGTTTTATTTCCGTTCGTTATGTTTATTGCTGTTACACTAGGCCAGAGATTTACATTTTACTAATTTGTATTTTTATTCACTTTATTTCAGATCGAAAAGATTATTAGCTTATTAGTTTATACGATCCAGTGTTTCATTGGAGTCCTTTATCTGTATAACGATACAATCATCATCATCGTCATCATCATCATCATCATCATCATCATCATCATCATCATCATCATCATCATCATCATCATCATCATCATCATCATCATCATTTTCATATCACTGTCTCAATACTATCATCTCAGCTCATCATCATTAGTATCATCGATAAATGACACTTAGATCGATACTAAGATCTTGAAAGAAGCATTGAGCACAAATAAATAAGCAAATGAGCATTGAAAGAAGCACCATTAGGACTATGTCAATTTGATATTATTTACAAAACATTACTAGCTAGCATCTTTTACATCATATCCATCATTCCTTCTTCTAAAAATCGCTTGTAAATGCTCATGAACTTTGCAACAAATGCTTCAAGGTGATATATGGCTTTGGTGCCGAGTTGCAATCTGTGTTCGTAGTAGGCAGCTATCTGTGTGACTTCAGATTTCAAACTGCCATCGCAATTTTTGATCAGTTCCTTCAGCAATCCCTTGAAAAATCATGCAACAAAGTATTAAAATAGGATTTCCATTAAATAAGATGGATTCTTAAGAGTTATTTTCTTAATTCTTATCATCTTTAGGCTCTTTTGATATCAAATATTGAGAGCAGCAGTAGAATTTCACATACAAAGTATATTATAAACTGCTATCCACAAGAACTCTCTACTTCTCTAATAACCTTTGTTTTTCTGGTTAGTTTAAATCTTCCATCCCTTATTTGATCATATACTAGCATACCGTAAACTCCTGATTTGCCCCCCTCCTTTCCAAAGGCCCGCTGTAGCCCCTATGCTAGAACTAAAATATTGTTATTAAGCCGTCCCACGAATGAGCCACCATCACAGAAGATGGAGGGAACTTTGCCATATATTGATACCTTATTTACCCCACTTTTTTTATATCATGAAGAAAAGAAGTTTTATCAGTTTCTATATGACATGTATCAGATTAGTTTATAAGCCTCTCATTGAAGAAGTCCCATCGTATTAACCTCATTCAAGGATTCACTGTAAGAAGCAAAGCCGACATTGTGATGAAAACCTTAAGGGGCTGTTGGTGAGAAGTAATCTTGAATTGCACTGAGATTATAAGCTACAGTACATAAGGTACATGAATAATATAAGATTATAAGCTACTATGAGATTATAAGCTATAACGTACATGAAAGAATTTCATATATGCCCAACCTTTCCAGTATAAAAGTGTACTGATCAGTAATATTGCAAAAAATGTTCAGTAAATCCAGGGGTGGAGCCCATGCAGCTTACATCGAATATCTCTGGCGTATGGTCGATTATTTCCACGGCGTACAGACACAAAACAAAAATGAAACAGCGGGTTGATACGGGGTGATCTGCACGTTTGTATAAGAAAGTTGTTCTCGCCCAGTACCGAAATTTTCTTAGCTTTCTCATGATTTCAGTTCTGAAATCTTCTTAAGACTTTCTTAGCGAGAATACTAGAGTATACGTAACACTGCAAGTGTTAGATGGAGAGTCAGGCACCACCCAAACATAACACTTAAATGCATAGATTTTCATAGGAAATCTATACAATTATACAAAAGGGATGATAAGACTGAGTGAAAATTGACATTTTACCAATAGACTAATCAGAGATCTGTTAAGGTGATCATATCATGTTTGCTTCTATACTAGTTCTCCACTGCAATGCTTTCTAATCATTAGCGTGTACACTCAGTAATAAAACCTTTAGTGCAGCTTCATAACTCAGTGGCCATACGTCCCGGCTGTGGTTTACATGGACTCCATCCTGGGGTAAACTTGATAAAGTGACTTGAGTACCTCATCATATAGGAAGCCATGACAAGGTACTCTCTTAAAGTGTTTTCTAAGTTCATTTCTATTCGCAGTAAAACGCATGCGATACCAAGACACAATGCTTACCTTGATGATAACATCGGCTGGAATACAATGGGTAAGTAACTCATATAATCTACCTCTCACTTCAAGCAGTCTATGAAAAGGAAAAATATCCAACTTACAATATTACCTAGCGTTTCTAAGCTATTACCCTTGACAGAATCTTGAATTTCAACTGAATTTTAGTAATTTTGTAGTGTACGCTAATATGCTGAGTATGTTGCTATAGTTATGTTCCAGTCATTGATCTAAATCATCGTCATGTTTTCCCAGTTCCTTTGAGCAAAAACTACCAAAGCATACCAAGGTCCTTGAAAGTACAGGTTCCTAGGACACATTAAGAAGTCAACGACAAATAATGAGAACAAAACATGTTAAGGGTTGTGTAGATACTAATAAACACAAAATTTCAAACTTCTTAGGGTTTTGTTGCTCTGTGATCGACGATGCTGTTTGCTGAAGGTATATTTCCCAGTCAGGTTCTTGCACAGGTTGCTCTGGTGTAAAAGGATACTGCTGTACTCTGCAAGCTTCGCACATTAAAATTGCCCGTCTGAGATTGCGATTGGATTTTTTTGAAATTCGCATCGCCAGTTCTGAAGGTAGCGAAAGACTCTCTTTCTTACACACATATTGCAACACTTGACAAATCTAAATTTTGGGACAAAAAGTGATCTGATTGGCTTGACGACAAAAGGCAAAAGTACATGATAAGGTCAAGATAAAGTTCCCGTTTTACATTATTGCTAAAGGCAAAGTCATAACCCATACGCACAAGCAATTGTATTTTGAACCAGGGAAAGCTGTGTTTTTGCAAGGGATTTAAATTGCCTGAGAAATGACTATCTGTAATTGGAGCACGATCTCTCCACTAATATTTAACCCTCTTCACAGCAATATCCACAATATTATGGACTCCCCGTTGTTTCGAACAATTAAATTGTAAGGAATAAGACCTTTTGTCCACTAACCAAGGAATCAAAGTTGTTTGTTCTGTGAAATACAAAAAGTTATAGTATGTCAACTTAATACAGAACAGGTGCGACAGAGCGAAGTTGATTGTGAAGGGGCTGGACATTTTGAGTGAAGCGAAAATGTTAGGTAAAGCCTTCAGGTCTTCCGTAGTGCTCAGAGTTAGTGGGAACTGAGCCCCTCTTAATCACCCTACTCAGCTAGGCCTGCACAATTTGAATGCCTAAACTGACGACAATAAGAGAGTTCTGTTCTGTTTATATTAATTGAATCTTCACTTTTAAACGTACTTTCGTAACAGCATACAGTATTGACAGTGATAATCAAACGAGTACCAACCTCCTCATTTGTAGGCGCAGCAACTCTAACTCCAAGACAACGACTTCTAATGGCAGGTATGACTTTGCTAGTTGAGTTGCAGCACAGAATAATCCTACAAGTGGCAACGTATTTCTCCATGGTCCTCCTCAATGCATGCTGCGCATCTTTGGTCAAGCGATCAACCTCCATCAAAACAACAACTGTCAAACATAAAAAATTTATGAGTGAATGAATGAATGGTTATGGCCCTTTTCACCCCACTCCTTATTATACCTAGAGGAAATCTCAACATACCGTCAAAAAAGGGCTACATTTTGACAACCAGGTATCAATGCACTTTTGCCTTACTATGATGACTCAGAACTACTTACAAGTCTCTATTGCATAATCGTTTCTCTACCTTTTCAGTACTACTTTTTCTTCGTCTTCTTTTCCCTCCTTAGTTTTCAAAATCTCTATTACCATCTTTTCCCGTCAATTCCGGAAGAACGTTTTGATTTCAAGCCCTACTTTCGAGGTGATCGTCATAGGGTGATACTAGCAACAGTTGCAAACAATGATCCTCCTTCGTGGATGAAGTAAAAACAGAATCTTGATAACATCACGCTGGGTATGTCACCAAATGCGATGTCGCAAATTCTATCGACTCTTTATCATAATTTGGCAACGGTAATGGTGTTTCCTTAGCGTACTTTTCTGGGATATTGGTCCATTTGTGCTGGTCCAGTTCAAAAAGGGGGCAATACATTATACAACATGCTAAAATTGTTAGCATGGACACTATATTTCAAACTGCCATGATAAAAACTTATAACCTGAGACAAACAACATATTAATAGAAGAATTTCGTATTTACTAGCCAGTTAATAGTATTGGTAGGGAGATGCCTCTTAAGTTTCTCTATATGATAGATCAGTATCACACTAAACATAGTATACAATTGTGCTTCTTGAGGATTTTGTGAAGAGAATTAAAGCATTTTCAAGTGCAAGCTATTTTAAAGATTTGTATATCAGTGTTACAGTTTTTTAAAGAAGAAAAGAAAATCAAGTCCAAACACTGATTTTTGATTATGACCACTTGTATCATTAGTCAGAACTGCAAGGGGATATTGTGAGACTTAATGAACCAGAAATTACTCCTAGTAGTGACAAAATAAGTTTATCCCTGTCTTCTCTGCTATCAATGAAATTAGCCAAAAAGGAGCTCTTGAAATGAATTATGATTGTGAGTCAATAATTACCATAATGATATATTTCAGGTAGTGTTCACATGCAAGTTTTCTACTAAATCTTTTGCTGTGTGAACTCTCCAAACAATTCTATTAGAAAAATAGGCTGAGATACCTTTGAATGATTTCTGGGATGATGCATCAAGCTGATTCATTTGTGCAGCAGTTTTGATGAGCTCCTGAATCACGACTCTGTCATATATCCCTGCATCACTGCAAAAAGCATGAGATGTCACCATAAGTTTAATTGAAAATTTGCAATGGATCATTATATATTCTAGAAGAAATGCTTACTTGCTCATTGCCAATTTTTAGGATAATATAACAAGATAAATACACAAAGAATACAGCACTGAAAAGCAACTATATCAAAGAGAGACTTCCCCAGTATCCTTGAGTAAAAATACCTTGGGTTTACTTCTATATGGTAGTTGCTTGAAATTGTTGTGATCTCAACCTTTTTCTTTGATGGTGTCTAAAATAAGATTATTACATGTGTAGTGCAAACAGAATAATCAACCTGCATGTGGCACTTCATACTTGGGAGTGTTTCTTGATGTATGTTAACATGAAAATAACTTATTGATGGCCAGTAAAAAGACCAGCTACCTCTTGTTGATAATGCAGTTGAAATGAACTAAAACTTCTTTGGATGAATACCAGGTCTATCAAAGGAACTATCAGTGTCTTATAAAGCTTCACTGCAAGCAGAAAAATTGTTAGTCAACCATGAAATGCACTGCCCTTCCATATTGAATATATAATGGTAGTCCAACTGCTAGGTTTCAAATTATAATATTTTAACACAAACCTGATATGTTTGCTGGTCAAGTTTCAACTTTTCTACACCTGCACCATACATTTCTCTTAGTACACACATAATTCTTGTCTTTTTACCAGCTCCAGAGGGTCCATAGACCAGCAGGTGAGGAATATCCCCTCCATTTATCTAGAAAAAATCACCCCCACATCTTCTAATTTGCTGTTTGTACTAGACACACATTAACAACAGCTTTATTAGTTGAATTCTTTTGTCCAGTCAAATTATTTGTTATCAATAAGCAAACAATTAAATTCTGTCATATTTACCTAAAGAAATATGTGTAATCCTTGAAGACAGAGGGGCATTAGATCCTGTTGTCTCAGAATATAACCTCATTCTAGCAAACATTTAGCTAACATTTTCAATTTTAAAAAGTCATAGTTCAAATGTCATCTGTCAGTAATAAGTACATGCAAACAAGTGATCAGTATTAGTGCAAATATTCATCTGTCTTATATATACCTTTTATTTTATTTATATTTCATTAATGCTCACAGGAATAATAAACATGACATTATCCTATCAAGCAATTGTAATCATTTTTTACCTCTTCATCCCCCCTAAATAGTCCCATTATTTATAAAAAAGCTCTACTGAACTAATACACATGAAACTTTTTGCTGAAAAGTTAAACCATTCAAACATAGCACAATTCCCTTACCAACTTTTTCAAATGCTGGGCTTGATCTATGTGAAAACTTAGCTTTGCCAATGATGTTGGCCGATGCT